>CAEGAF010057204.1:0-39766 GCA_903067075.1 Micropoecilia bifurca | reverse complement strand
AATACAGTTAAAGTAATAAACACAACCAAGTGCAGGCAAAATTAAACCTGTTAATAGATAAACCTGCAGGCATCATTTAGTTAAGAAAATTAGGTGCTTTAACTACAAGGTAACTTAACCTGCTTTACAACTGAACCAGCTTCTGACATGAACCACATAACGTATATGTGGTTCATGTCGTATGGGGCTCCATTAGTGTCCGACTTTGTCGCAGTCAATCAGTAGGTGGGTCAAAACTCCAGCGTTTCTCTCGGCGTTTTTGTAACGAGTAACTAAACCACACATTGAAAATGTATCGGAGTAAAAGTATGAAATTAAGTTTGGAAATATAGTGAAGTAAAAGTGAAAGTTATCAAAAATTTTCACACTCGAGGAAAGTATGAAGTACTCCAAAACATACTTAAGTAAAGTAGTGAAGTGTTTTTACTTCGTTACTATCCAACAGTGGTTTTCAGAACGTTTAAAGGTTAAAACTCCTTCCTTGTCCTCAGAGCTGAATTCATCTCTGCTGGTGAATCAGATGAGTGTGAAATGTAAGACTCCTCCACATCTGGAAGGTCAACCAGTCTTCAACGTGTCTGTGTGTTCGGCGGCTTCACCTACATCGAGGAGTTCAGCGACTCCAACTAGTACATCTGCCATTTTGTTTAACATTTTTTGTTGTGATCCAAGACTAGTCCTTGGATCCTTGCTTTTTAAAATCGCTTTCTATGAATAAATATTGTTTGTGCCTTTTTGATCTTCAGGTAAAACTCAAACAACTCGCTCACAGCAAACATCTGGAAAGACGGAAACATCTTCACATACCAAATCCACCAACCCAACTCAAACAACTTCTGCTCTCACGGGTACATGCAGATTATTTCTCCTCCTTTCTGTTTTAATCTCTTAAAAGTGATGTTTCTTCAGCTTCATCTCAGCAACACTTTCCTCTTCAGAGACTTCAGAGAGAACAAAACTGCCTGATGCCACAGAGTCATCTTCATCCCCTGGTACATCTGGGTTAATTATTTAACATCAGACATATTTTTCCCTGCTTGGTATGTGCAGGCTGATACTTTTAGGTCCTTTTTATATCAGTGTAAAACTTAGGGTGAACAATTAGTCAATTTAAAGGTAAATAAAAAATATGTGGGAAGTAAGATATATAAATGGAGGCTGGATTAAATAAGTTATCAAAAATGCAATTCTAGTATTTGAATTGTGAATCTATTTGTATTAGATTAAAAACTCAGCTAAAATAATTTGGAATTAAACACCAGATTAAAAGCTGTCTCTTTTTTAAATACCCGGTTAATATTTTACTTCTTGACTGGTATCTATAATTATTAGATGATTAAAATCTGCAGCTGCTGTGGTTTTGTTTATATTTTTTATGCCTTAGTAAAGTTTTCCTGCGTCAAGGATAAAGTTATAGTCTTTGTGGCCAACAGCACCACCATGCGGTCATAGTTAGAAATTACATTTCAGGTCATTCTTCCTTCGCAGGTCAAATATATTTTTTTTCCAACACCAAATTCAGTCTTTTGGCATTGAGATGATCAGCTTGTGGTTCTGCTGAGGCATCGAGGAAAACCCGGTAGCTTTCCTAGCGGCCTTAAGCTCATCTTTATCGTCATTTCCATATTTAGCCATTTTTATGTATTGTTACTTATGACAGTGTTAGCCGGAGCCAAAGCTTTGTTTAATTAGGAAATTATGAAGTGGTCTAAAGTTTCACGGCAGGTGTCTTCAGTAACTTCAGACTTGAAAAAAATCAACAGTTTATTCAGGCTTTATTTTGAGGATAAAACTCTGTGAGACCCATCAGTCATTGTCAGGTCGCTGCTCCATTTCAGTTGAAATATATTATTGTGATTTAATAACAAATTCAGCTAAATACTTCCGTACTTTAATGCGTTTCTCATCGGGTCTGACGCTTCGCAACATGCTAGAGTTGGCCTGAAATCCTCTTACCAGCAGGCGGCGCTGTAACTGTAACTGCTTTCATGTCGCTTCCTTGACAAAAATTGAATTGATATTAATCTTACACCAAGAAAAGATTGTATGCATTCTGTTTTGTAGGGTTTTTATTTATTTTTCTTATCTTTTGTTGCCGTCAGGACATGTGACGACATTATCATCAGTCACCAGACCTGTGACGACGCCACGAGTCGTAGGTGTGTGTGATTCTTCTAAATCAGTCTCACATTTAAAACCAAATGTATTCATTTGTATTTATTCATCCTCAGGTTCATCCAAGACCTCAAGCACAAAGATCTGCACTCTAATCACTGTTATTGGTACAACTCCTCTCTTTTTTTGATCATTTTTAGTTGATTTGGTTTGAAAACTCTCATCTTGACATTAGATTATGGCTTTGTTCCTGTTCAGTGGTCCTATGCGTGCTGCTGCTTTTTGCGTGTTTAATGGCACTGATGCATAGGAGGAATCGCAGTAACAAAGCCGTGAGGCCTGGATGTCCAACAGAAGAAGAAGAAAAGCAGGAAGGAGACTGCATGTCGAGTCGGGATCAGTCTGGATGTCTGGAAGAGGCTGGGAGAAAATCCTTCACTGGCATCAGAGCAAAGTCAGCAAACGCAGTCATCCTCTCATCTCCTTTCTGTGTGTCTGAGAAAGACAAAGTCACTTCTGAAAACTCTGATAAAGAGAACCTTGGAGCTGAAATAGAAGTTCACCCAGAAACTTTCACAACCAGAGACTCGATGGAGGAATGTGTGATGCAAGAAGCTGATGATGGAAATTCCTACGAAAACCAGGAGTGTAATCATGTCAACATGGACGTTGTACCGTACTTGAGTATCGGCACCAAGCAGAACAAACCAAATCCTGATGAAGAGTCTGCAGAAGGTCCAGGTCAGAGTCATCAGAGAGGAAAATTCATCAGGATCTCCACCTGGCCTCCTACTGCAGCTCAGTGGCAGGCAAGATGCAAAGCCAAAGAGGAGGAAGAGGAAGCCGACGAGTTTACTGTTTGGACTCGGAGTGTAACTGCGAAGGTCTCAGAAGATGTGAAGATGATGATGGAGGAATCCAGCAGCAGCTCTAACGGGTGTGAAGACGAGGAAACAAACATAACTCTGAGTCTTTCAGAATGCTTCAAACCTCTGGAGACTCCTGTCCGCGTGTCGGAGGGGGAAGAAACGAACCTGGATCCGGATTCTGCAACACAGACAGACATCTGGGTCGGCACCGGCGAAGAGCCGAAGCCCGAAGAACATCCGGCACGGAAGAAGAAGAGGGAGGCAGATGTGAGGAAGGACCAGAAGCAACAGAGGGCAGAAAATGGAGCCGCCGCTGGGGCGAAGGCGCCCTCTGGTGGCGCCTCTCCAGATGACCAAACTCTGCTGTCAGGGAATGAATACGCCTTCATGGACCTGCTTCATGAAGTGGTTCAGAACAATGGCCGCTGGACGAGGGAGAGGTGGAAACAGAATAATGTTAACAAGCAGCGGCGATGAAATCGGATTCAAAAGTCTAAAGATGATCCTGTCAGAGTTTCAAGAGTTTCTTAACATTTTCACTTCCTAATTATACCATTTTTTCCATTCATTTGGATCTCAGCTGCCTGACTTTTTACTGTATTTTTTTTTTCTGTAACAAGCAAATCTGATTACGTCACGTTCCACGGGCACTACGCTGTTGCCTAGCAACCCTAGCTGAGCCCAATGTCTATGAGCCCAACTCATCACCTAGAAACACAAGCAGCACGTTTGGTCAGAGCTGGTTTCACCGCTCCTGGAAAATACAAGCGTTTTGTTGTTGACTGACTTTTCAATCAATCAATCAAATTTTATTTGTATAGCACATTTCAGCTGCAAGGCATTTCAAAGTGCTTCACATAATTGAAATAAAAACAGCAGGTGACATTGAATAAACAGTGAGAGAAAGAGATTTTAAAAAAGCATTAAAAAGGAAACAATGAGAAAGTTCTGAAAATGCTTGCTGCAGTATTGTTGGTTATGCAGGAGGCTCCACTTCTGCTTTTCACAAATGTACAATTGTATAATTGCACGAGTTGAAATGCATAGAAGCGATGGTGACTGTTTATCACCGCCGGATTGAATGTTGTTTATCGGCGTGAGGTCAAATAAAACCATCTTCCAGTCGGTGGATTTGGCTGCATGCAGCATTTATTTGTTCGTTTCTGTATGTGCACTTCTCATAAGAAATAGTACAAAATGGATCATCCTCTGTTTGACAATGAATCAAAAACAAAGTGGAGGTAAACATAATACACTGGCTTTTGATAACATCTAGACAACATGCATGTTCCATTCATATAAATACAGAGTATCAAATAATGGCTCCAACTTGCAAGCAGTTGATTCAGTTGTGGGGTTTTTTTTTTAATCTAGCGACATGACGCAACGCTAACTGTCCTGCTAACCGTAGGAAATGATTCGTTCTTGGCAAGCATTTTATATCAAAACATGCTTTTAAGAGATAACATGCCCTGTGTGTTGAGTCCGGACATCAGAAGATCAAGTGAAGATCTTCAGTGCTATAAAGGTTTGTTGTGAGGATCCTGTTAGGTGTTACATCAGTGGTTTCATCCTCCATCACAGTCGCTTTCACTGAACCGTTACTTCTGACTGTGAAACACGATTTCTGGACCATTAAAGAAAACAAAGCAATCCCTTCTCTATCACTTTAGGATAGCTTGAAATGAGAAGAACGGCGTAGCTAAAATTAAAATCTGCAAACATCTGAAGTCATGCTAATGAATGCATGACTATTATTTGCTTTGCCTGTAAATATCGTCCATGTTCTACAGATTGAAATTAAAGGGTCATGCTGTCGCGCTCCGCACGTCGCCACATAGCTTAGTGCAAAATAGTTCAAGTCCTTTTTACTTTTCATGGCTACAGAGCCATGTATACAATTCATATTTATAGTGATTAAACCCAAGATATAGATGAAAATTAATGACTTGGGCATAAATACTGCAGTGTACACAATCCACAGCAGTTGGTTTTCAAAATAAATCTAAAAATGTGTGACAATTAAACACGTGATTATGTTTGTGAATACCTGTGCAAAATATCCTGCTGTGCAGAACTTAAAAAGGCCATTTAAAGCGTGCTAGTCGTTCACAAAATGATTTTATAGCTCAGATGTTTTTTGTCGAATCAGGTTTTAAGTTTTCAAAAACAGAAAAAAAAGACTGTTCCACTAATGATCTATCTGAAACAACAGCTATAGTTGTAACTTTATATATATTTATATGATTTACAGTGCAGGGAAAAAGTATTTGCTGTTTTTCAGATGTACAAAAATTACATGTCAACCAGTTCAGTGAAGTTAGCATGTATACAGTCTGGCTCTTCACGCTCAGTAGATAAAACCTCACGCTAAAGTTAGCTGAGCTAACGGTTTGATAATTTAAGAGGTACATGTTGCAAAAAAATTAATAAAAAAATTCTCCCCAAATATTTTAAAACGTTCTAGTGCTGTGGAAGAGCAGGGGGAAAGCAGAACGGATGTCTTAGCTGCATGTCTTACTCTCTCACATCTAACTTTCCTGTCTAAAACTCATAGACCAATAAGACATTTTTAAAGTCAGTATTACGATGATTAATTCTAACTTAAGTTTTTTAAAAAAAAAAAAAAAAAAAAAAAAAAAAAAAAATGAAAATAGATTAGGGCCACTGCAAAAAAGTCAAAATTCTGACTTTTTCCTTCAAATTCTAGGATTAAGTTCAGAATTCTGGGATTAAAATAAATAAAGTCAGAATTTCTACACTATTTTTTTTTTTTACCAATCTTCCAAATAAAACTTTAGAAGATTTATTTATTTTTCAGTCCACCTCCATTAAATTCATTTTCCCTAACAAGCAAATCACATTTGATTTAAATAGCAAGTATTATGATGAACAGTGGTTAAATTTGGCACTGACCAGGCGTACTTTGATATATTATCCTCCTTAAAAATGTGTATTTCCTGAACTATATGTTCTTTCTTCTGTGCAGCAGCAGATGTTGCAGTCAGGTTTGAAAATGATACAAAAAAAAGAAAAACACAAAAATAAATACCAAAATGGCACAGTAATAACAGTATTTACAAATAAATAAACAAAACTTCATATAATGTGGAGCTGTCATGATTTCTAACAGGGAAATAATTTAACAATGTTAATTTTTCAACAACTGACAAAATTACAGAGAGAAATGCTAACTTGGCCAATAAAGGTGCAACTGGTGTCAGCACGTAATAAATTTAAAACAATGACAAAGTTCACAAGGATACTGAAAGTGACAGTAAAATAAGAAAACTGCACATGTACCTTAATTTCCTGGTAATACTTGAAAATGTAGAAAACCAACCCAATCATCAGTTGTCTTTAAAAGCAAACCGTGATGTTTAAGTTGTCGGATGTGAAAGGTTTTCAGTTAGTTTCTGATTATAAGCAGAAACAGGCAAAGAAACTGGCATGAAGCCGGTAGTGGCACAAGGGCAGCTTCCCCCCACCTGAGCAAAACACGAAATTAAATTATTTTCCCTATCGGCACAGAAACCGGCTTTAATCATCCGATCCCGTCCAACAACCCTTCCGACGTCTGCGGTCGGGCATGACGGAGGGAGCAGCGGTCAGGTTCTCGTCTGCAGGGGGTTTTGTGAGGGGAAGTGATGACTAGGCACTCTTCATGCATCCTCCAATGGCAGCTCTGATGAAAACGGGCCGTTTTTAAGGATGTGGCTAATCTCTGGTCTCAGGCTGAGAGACACTTAAAGCACATTCACTATGAACACGTCCTCACCGCCCCTGGCAGGCCTTCGTTTGTGCGAGGTATATGAGATCTAAAGACTCTAAGCTTTTAAAGGTGAGTCTCATTTCTTGACTGTGCACCAAAGTCCTGTTGGTTCTTGGTGTTTCGGGCCGCCTGTCCCATCTGTGAGTCTTCTGGCATGTGAGCCAGAGGGTCAGAGCGAATAATGTACCTGTAAGGACAAAATCATCCACGTTATTCTTCATCTGTTGCTCTAAGAAGATTAAAATATTTTGTGACCTCCTGCTGCTTAACTTCTGTTTACACCTGCTAACTAACATTCATCCAGAAGCTAAAACTAAATAAAAAAATCAGCCAGCAACCAGAATCGGTGCAAAAACACAAGTATGTTTTTATGTAGTCTAAATGTATGAGTATGCATGAAATATAACCAATTTACACATAATTTTTCAGTAAGATACAGGTCTCTATGTACTATGATATGATTTATATGTTAACAAAATTTTATCTTAATGTTTGCCTCATGTTGAAAACATAAAGATGCCCCAATAAGCTCACATTAATAAATATGTCGGACAGAATTAATAACCTAAATTTCTGAAAGAGTTATGTTTAACTCATGCAAAATGAAAAATTTCAATGTTTGCATTTTCTTTAAGTCAAGTTCAAACTGCTTTGACATTTTTTCGGTTTAAGTCTGCAAAACCACAAAATCTCATCAAGCATTTTTGTGTAGTTTTTATTAAAAACATCTTATTACACTTAAAATAAGCCTAAACTAACTTACACATAAATGTTTTAGCAAGAAATAAGAGCTTTAAGTAAATAAATAAAATATTAGATTATTTCACTTATAACAAGACATTTTCCTGATGTTACAAAAGAAGTAATCTACTAATGAAATGTTTTTATATCAATATTAAGGAATTACTTCCTTAAAATAAGCCTCTATATCTTGCTCAGTTTTGTCTTATTTCAGGACATTTGCACTAGAAACTAGATTTTGTGTTTTTGCAGTGAGCAGGTCAAGTTGAAAATATTCTGATGGCTAATAGTTGATTTCTCTGGACTTCTCTACCTAAAAGAGAAGCACAGAAGTATCTTTTGTTTGTTAGTTTTAAGTCACTAATTTCTAAAATAACTAGTTAAACTGGCAGATTATTTCACCTACATTGTTTTACAAATAAAACAATCAGCCAGTAGCTTTTATCAATATTAAGAAAGTATATATTGTAAGTGTACTAAGATATTTGCATTATAATACAGACAAAAATACTTTGGAAGATTTATTTTTTTGTAGTGTACACGATGCGAGAAAAATCTGAAGAAAAATTTTTAGCTGTGATGTTTTATTATTTTACTTTTATGATTTTTTTAAATTTCCCCTGTGTCCAGCAGAAATCCTGATAATGATTTAAGATTGATGCTGCAGACTCCCGTATGGCGGTGAAACCAGAAGAAATGCGCCCACAGCTGCTGCCTGACAGGAAGCGGCGTCCTTACACGATGTCGTTGATCTCCAGCATGGTGTCAGGAGGAGGATTGATGAGAACGTAGGACAGCGTGTTCTGGTGGTCGTTCATCTCGTCTGTAAAAAGAGACAGAAGAGGCCTTGAGAGCCGCACTGCATCCTCCCTCATCCTCCTCCAGCAGACCAGCCAAAACACATGGCCTCGAAACTCTGACGCTGTGAAAACCTCACTTCAGAGTGAAAGTCTGCAACTGACTGAAGAGAAAAAAAAAATAATTTGAGTTTAACATCTAGAATGCATTTTCTAGTTATTTTATTATTTAGTGTTTTATATGCAAAGGTTGGTCATTATCTGTATTTGAATTTAGAGAATAATGATACATGGAAAGTCTTACATCTATGAAATGAATGAATAAGAACTATATAATATAATAATTTGTTTCTTAACATCAGTCTGTTATTTATTGCAGTAATTGTGGAAAAATGGAGATAATGTGTTCTGCTAAACAAATTCAGCTTAAAATGTCCATTTAAACATTTGAAAGCTTCTGGTGATGAAACTTTCTTTAAGCTTAATCTGAATGTCAATTTTTTACGCAACCCGAGATCAATTATATCTACAAGGACAAATCACAAATCTGAGAGGCAAAACTATCCAAGATTTCTGAAGTTAGAGATTTTAATCTCTGAAGAGGTTTCACACTGATAATGTGTCTTATCAGATTAAATAAAAACCTTGCCATGAAACCATGACACTGCCTCCACCATATTTTACACATTAAGTAATCAGTGTGTAGTGGATTGTAGTTCTTCCAAGCTGCAGGATGGTGGCAGCGTTCATCTTAAATTTCACCCAGTCGACTCCAAAGTGAAGAGTTAAATCTAAATCAGAATAAAAACTCATTTCATTTTGGACCGGTTGTGGCTGAAAGTATTGATAAAACTACCCATTAACGTTAACATTTGTTAAAATATGAATAAATAGCCGTCTTTATTTGATGAGTACTTCTTAAAGTCATATTGTTGTAATGCGGAAGCATAGATACGAGAAAAAGCTTTAATTTGATTAATATAATGATCTTTAAAAACACAACGCTTATGTTGCCCTCTTGAGTTTGACAAATGTAATCTATATACAAAAGATATATTGTTCTAAAATATATCTAAGGTTTTTGTAGGGACAAGTTGGGATCTTCTAAAAGTGAACTTATCAGCTGCATGATGAGGAGCAGCAGCAGAAGAAAGAAAGAAACCAAAGATTTATGTAGGTTTACCTCAGCCTGATGAGAATGTGATTGAATTTAGGATCAGGGCCACTGAAAAAGAAATCAGACTTCAATCTCAGAATTTTGACTTTATTTTCAGATTTTTTTTTAAACTTTTTTCTTAGAATTAGAGCTTTTTTCTCACATTTCTAACTTTAACTTTTGAATTCTACCTTATATTTTGGAATATTTAACAAGTTATCCTCAGAATTCTGATTTTAATTTCAGAATTGTTACTTTTTTCTGAATTCTAACTTGTTTCTTAGAATTTTGAATTTAATTTCAGAATTCTGACTAAGACATTTTTTTCTCAGTGGTCCTAATCCCCTTTTGTAAAAATTACTTAAAAGGAACCATGTAACATTTGTAAATCAACTACATCTTTAAGCATTAAATACTCTTGGCGAACTTTAATTAAACATCCAAATTGAGCAAAATGAGCAGGTTTCGTTAAATCAGGGACTGAAAATCTCTCAGTGTTCCTGTCGGTGTCTTGTGTTAGAGTCCTTGTTAAACAGAGATTTAACTAAAGGCTATAAAGGTTAGAGTCCTTGTTAAACAGAGATTTAACTAAAGCCTATAATGATTAGAGTCCTTATTAAACAGAGATTTAACTAAAGCCTATAAAGGTTAGAGTCCTTGTTAAACAGAGATTTAACTAAAGGCTAAAGGGTTAGAGTCCCAGTTAACAGAGTTTCAACTAAAGTCAAAAGCTAAGGCTCTTAGAGCCCCTTACTTTGAGGAGACCCCATAAGGGTAACTCCTCGTGCGGATAGGGAATTCTTGTCAAATGGTGGTTTGACTAAGGAAGTTTTATAAGTTAAAGTTTTTATTTTTACTTTTTAATTTCTTTTTATTTCTCTTTCTCACTGGCTTTTCTTTTTTTTTAATCTCTTCCTCTTTCTCACAGTTTATTCAATGTCACATGCTGTTTTAATTTTAATTATGTAAAGCCCTTTGAAATGCCTTGCTGCTGAAATGTGCTATACAAATAAAATTTGATAGATTGATTGTGTTTCGGTGTGCTGGTGCTGTGCTCCCTGCCTGTGGTTCCTACTGCACTCTGTGATGGACGGAGGAAGGGAAAGGAGGGCGCGTGTGTCTCCATCACCCACCTGCTTGTGGCCCTTTACAAAGCCAGGCGGGGTGGGAAAGAGAGAAGGGCTAACCGTTACTGACAGGCCACTCTGTGGAACAAGGGGAGGCCCACATGCTGCCCGCTGACCCGAACAGAACCACCATGCGCAGCGTCAGAACGGTGCCAACATGCAGACAGAGTCCGCCACAGATATAACCCCCACCCCTCCATCGCATTCGCTGCACGTCCCTGCACATTCCACACGGGCGCAGCAGGCGGTGGGGCCATGCCGCAGGACGAAGCCCCGGAGGTGACAGGCGACAAGCCCACAGACACAGAGGACATGCTCCAGCATCCGCCAGACCGGACCAACGCAGAGCCACTCAAACCAGACTGAGAGTGAAGCAGAACACATCGGGAGTGTGAGAGTGGAAGAGGTCAGGTTTGATCCACTCACTGACTCTAACGTTTGTTCACACTGGAGCAAGAAAAAAAAACAACTCAATCTGACAAAGAGTTTTGGGTTGAGTTTCTAATGCAAATATCTCAGCAGACTTGAAATGAGATAAAAAATAACTTACAAGTGACTTTTCAGAACGAGATAAGAGCTTGCTGTCAATTGATTAAAAGAATTAGATTAATCACATTCTATGATTAATCGCTATGCTCAACTTGGATGTAAAGATGTAAAGATGAAGAAAATGTTTTATTGTCTCAGTTTTCACATCGCCACTTTCCTAAAATAATCCCCAAGTCATTTGTTGCCAAAAGGAATTTCGTTTTGGAAAAATCACTTTTGACAAAAATAACTTAAGCTATTATTTTAGGAAAGTGACGACATGCAGAAAGGCTTGAATATTATCAAAGAAGTCATTTGGTTCAAATGTAATTTAGAAATGTTAACTATAAACTGACAACTGGGTAACACTTCATTTGAAGGGGTGTGCATAAGACTGACATGACACTGTCATGAACATGAAGGAGTCTTTATGAATGTTTATGACAGTTGTCATTAAGTGTCATTCGGTAAATTATGACATTTTTAATGTAAAGTTGCTCTAAAAGTTGCATTGAAAGTCCATAAAAAATGCCAACTTTGAATTAAATTGTTATAATTTACAAAATCATGCAAAGCTGGCCTTTTTAATGGATTTTAATGCAACTTTTAGAGCAACTTTTCATTAAAAGTGTCACTATTTACCAAATGACACTTCATGACAACTGTCATAAACATTCATAAAGGCTTCTATATGTTCATGACAGCGTCATGTCAGTCTTATTCACACCCCTTCAAATAAAGTGTTACCACTGACGGGGCTTCAGTGGAAGGATGATTTACTGTTGTAAAAAGTACATACCACTTTAATTTTATTCAAATGCTGTATTTTTACAATATTTTCTAATCTAGTGGCCTTTATTTGACAGTAATCTGACAGAAAGAAGTGCAGGGAAAGATGTGAAGCAAAGGAACTGAGGAAAGGAGTCAAACTCAGGACTGTCTTATGGACATTATGGTTCCTTTATAGTGATGAAAAGTCATATTTTCTCTAGCAGATTATTTCACTTACAAGATATTTTTCCTCATATTTTAAGTGAAATTATCTGCCAATTGAGCTAATAATTTTGCCATAAATATTAAGAAATTACTAATGTAAAACAAGCTCATATTTCTTCCTGAAAAGTTAGTTTTGTCTCATTTCAAGTGTCAAACATTTCCACTAGAAGCTAAAACAAAAACATTTGGAAAGATTTTATGTTTTTGTTAGTTTCTCTTCTAATCCACAATCCTCAGAGGATTAGATAAGGGTTATATATCATAGCCAGCAGCTCCTTACTGACAGTTTGTCAATATATATTGATCCAACAATGATGGATACTACACTGTAAAACATTTGAGACACATTCAGTTGTATCTACTAACTTCTACTCTTTAAGTCAAAGAAGGTTTCAAATTTTGAACTTAAATGAGTTTGTGAAAGATAAACATCCAGTAGTAAGTTGTGTTAGCTTTTCGTTAATAGCATGTTTTCTATCACGTGTGAGTTAGTTACTTTAACATGCCTCTTCTATGTTTTTAAGGCTGATGCACATTTTAAAACTGTTAGTAGGATAGCGTCTTTAAGCTCAGTTCAAACTAAAAGTTTCATAGAAGAATTTATTTTAATGTTTAATAAAAATTTTGTTCATTTATTTTATTTCAAATGCATTAAAATATATTTGTTCAAGGATTTAAATTATTTTAAATTAAAATAAGTAGTTATTTTAACTTGATAATGTGAGTGAAAATACAGAAATGTGTACCTCAGATCTTACCTAATGTGGAAAAACTGTTTAAATTGCAGTTTGAAGTTATAACACTTTTAAGATTAATGAGCTACCAGACATGTTGAAAACATGTCTCTTGGTTAAATCAATTTGATGAATTTCAAATACAAGGTAAAACAAATACCAAGTAATTTTGGTTTAGTATCTTAGTGGACTTTAAATAAGACAAAACTAACAAGTAACTTTTCAGCAAAAAATAACAGATCTTGTTTTAAATCAGTATTTTCCAAATATTGATAAAATGTTGTAGTTCCACAGGAAGATTATCACTTATAATCATGTTAAAAAATTCTTCAAATATTAAAAGTGAAATAACCAGCCAGTGAAACTAGTTCTTTTTCATCAATATTAAGGAATTATTTACCTAAAACAATCTCTTATATCTTGCTGAAGGGTTAGTTTTGTCTGATTTCAAGTGCAATAAGATATTCACACTAGAAACTAAACCGTAATAAGATTTTGTGTTCATGAAGTGTTTTCAGTTTCTTTCTGTGATTTTCCTGCAGCAGATTTAACATTTCAGCAAAATGCTCTGCAGCACCAGCTTATAAAACTCTTTTTGATAATGACCATGGTATAGAGCTATAACTATAATTCACTTCAGAAAGAAACAGGCTGGAGATAACGGGACGCTATGGTGAAGAGCAGAACGTCGTTTCCTCCTCTACGTCTAGACGAAATTTGTGTTCTGAGTCTAACCTTCCATCCACAGACATAATGCACTCCACTCCACTCTTTAAGCCAAACTCTGATGCCCTGCAGGACTCTAGCCATTTGGGACGTCACCTCACAGGAACACAATGCAGCAAAGACCAGATAGACAGAGAGACAGAGAGAGAGAGACAGGAGAGTGAGAGGTTGGCTGCTGATCTAGCACTCATCCTGGCAGGAAACACACACACACACACACACACACACACACACACAGAAACACACACACACACACACCCACACACTCATGCAGAGAAGTTGCAGTGTTGTGATCAACCAGCTAACCTGACGGCCTTGTCCCCTCTGTATATGGCTGCTCTGAAATATCCTGCAACTCTAAGCAACAGTATTCACTGTTAACTTCAACGTCCTCATTGCTTTTTGTCATTAACATAATTAGATGTGCAACAATACAAACCTATTTGATAATATCTTTAATAACTCAAAGCACTGGTTTCTACTGGATGCTGGCGAAAGGACAAATTCCTTTCTCCACCTTGGACATAAGCAGTCACTTTGTAAAAAAAAAAAAGGTTATGAATGACATAAATTACCTTGCAAATATCCTAGATTTACTCGATTCATGACATCACTCGCAGTGAGATTAGAAACATCCTCTACAAGCCGAGAGAGGGGAGACAGAGGAGTCAGAGAAAGAAGGGGAAAAACAAGAAGAAGAAATAAAACAAAAAGATCAGGCAGGCAGTGAAAGCTTTGGAAACCTTTTTTTGGTGACGCGTGAGAGCAAAGCAAGGAGCTCATGCATGGCTGTGTGTATGGAAACACCTCCAGATGATTTACTTTTTAAATATCCTGCAGCAGAGGGTTAAACATCCCTGGTACAACGCCCAGTTTCTGTCATTTTAGCATCCAAAATAAATCATTTATGACCTTTTCCAACTCTATTGTGGCAGAAAATCTGAAAAACAAACAAAACTTTTAGAGGAGAAAAATAGAAAAGCTGGAATAAACTCAATTAGTTATTTGGTGAAACATCTGTCAGTCTGCAATAAAGAAGTTGAGCTTTTATAGTGAGATTTTTCTGCTATTTTAATTATATAGCTGACACTACAGTTTATCAACAATATTTTTACTAAAACTGGATTCTTCACCATAAGTGGTAAGAACCCCCCAGATGAAAACTGATCAAATATCAATATTCCCCACATATCTGTTTCTATAATTCATTTTATTTGTTGTTTCTGTTTTGTTTATTTATTTTAGATATTTAAATTGTCTTTCGGTTCCAGTGTTAAATGATTATTATAATTTAAAGTCAATGCTCTTTGAGAATGTGTTCTTACATTATGATGCCATCAGCATTATGTTAGTTGAAAATGGTCTCCAAACAACAATATTATTGTTTATCGCAATTCCGGGACAATTTTGAAGGTAAACAAAACAAAAGAGTTGATTGTAGAAAATAAACCCATATTAACTGGAAGATAACGAACAAAACCTTTCATAAAAAAATTCTTAAATGACTTATCAAGGTTTAATTTTTTAAAATCACAAAACACTGCGTTTTAAAAAGGTGTGTGTGCTTCTTATAGCCACATTAAATATAAAGGTTTACAGCTGCAAAGCATCTGGAAAGTGGTTCTGATTTTAAACACGAAGCAGAAAGAAGAAAACACATGAAACTGAAAAGAGGAGGATGCAGGCAAAATGCAACTCATTCAAAGTTTAATGCTCCTGCATCATCATGCAGTATCTGCTCATGTTCACTTGTCTGTGTGATCATGTGTGAATTATGGCTGCATGGATGTTAATGAGAGTTACCAAGGAAATGGGATTTTTCTGAAGGACCATGGTACTGAGTGAAATTAATGAAATTCACCATGGAGAGAAATGGGATGAGATAAAATAGCTGTAGCACAGATTGGAGTTTTAAACACAGCTGATCCCACAATAGAATAATTTAACTGGTTGAGTTGAGCCTCAGTGGGCAAAGCATTCATTCAGACCTTGTAGACTCTTCTAACTTTTATAGGTTTACTTTAAACTGTAATATTATTACCATACAACGGGCGTTTTGATGGAAGGATACAAAACTTTTTTTTAGTTGAAACAATACTGACACCTGGTTTCAGACGGATCCTCTCAAGGCTTTATGTCACATTTTTCATCAAAAAAGAAAATTTACTAACCATATGAACTCAAAAAAGTGACATACTAACATTATTCCTCTATAAATGAAGTGACATCACTTAAAGTGAGTTAATTTTGCAGAGAAAAGGTCTGTGTCAACATAAAGTCTTGTGAAAACCCTCTTTATGGTTGTTCCACCAAAACAAATCCACTGCCAAACAAGAATGGTGTTTGAATCCGATCTTTCACCACAGCAGACATCTCTTCCAGTTCAACTTCTGTATTTTTATGGATGATTGCAACGCAGGAAGACAGTTTAGCTGTCTATTTATATGTCATCTTTTTAAATTATTTATAATTTTATTTTTGTTTTCACCAACAAGTAGTCCAATGACTAATAGAAAAGTATGTTTTACTGTTAGTTTCAAGCATCCGACATGCTGATGTGAGTGTATCTATATCAATTGAGACAGCACAGCATAATATGAGACTAAGTAATGCTCCTGGGTCATTGGTGCAACATTAGTGTTGGAGCATTTGTTTACTATGGTGTTGAGTCTTCCTACGCCACAGAATCTGATAGTCCATAGTGTGAGAGGCGTAAAAGTGTTTTCGCTCCATGTTAGCACTGGGATCAGTTTGGTGGGAACAAACCACTCTGTGGCGTTTGACAAAAGGAAAATAAGGTAAAGGATGAGACTATGGGCTCGTCAGGTTAATTATATATAGATAAGATTTGGGCTGGAAGATTAAAAAATGCAAAACGCAGATCTGATGTCTAGCTTTCTCTGGAATGACCTTTAAAGTCGTTCCTGCATTTTAAATAGTGTCTCAGTTTTGCACCAGTAGATGTACAACTGTAAGCAGAATAAATTATATTTTTGTCATGACAAAATAAATTAACCTACACTTAAGATATTTCATAAAATGTCTTCACTCTTTTCCAGATTTCACCAATTTGCAGATCTAAATTTGTCAATCTGTGTAAAGTTTGCTCACTGAGTAAAAATTCAACCAACTACATTACATCTGCCTCCAAAATTCAAATGATTTATTGAACTACCCCTCCAATCTGCAGCAAACATTCACAGTTGCATTAATAATTTTTGAGAGGAAATGATTATCACAATTGGATGGAAGGAAGATAAACACAAATAATTGTCAACAACTGTGCTCAAGTATTTTACACAATAAATATTGTCTGATGTTTGCATCCCTTAAACAGTGGCGCTCACCGTATCCCACAGTCGGGAGGCCCAGATGCTTCATCCGGTTCTTGACCAGCTCTGACAGCTCCTGCCTCTCAGAGCGCCGGTACAGGTTGAGTCTCTGCTGCGAAATGCGCTCGGCTCTGCTGGCCGGCTTGACGTTCTTCCTGCTCAGCCGCCGAGCCCATTGCATGCTCTTCTTCCTCAGCAGCGGATGCTCTGATTGGTCACTCGTGGTGGAGTTTCTGTGGGCTGTTTTCTCTTTCCAGGACCCGGCGCGGCCCTGATGCTCCTCCCGATGCTCGGCGTTGATGGACACTTGGGACTACAGCAGCCGGGGGGAGAGTGAAACTTTGAAACTTTACTGTGAAACTTTGAGAACAACAAACATTTGTCTCTGATGCACATCCTTCTCTCTGTCTTACTTCTGCTAACCAGGTAGATTATCAAAACAGAGACTCACCTGCACATTACTGTCCTTCCTCTGAAAGAGAAGGCCAAGGAGACATCCAGACAAAGAAAGATGAAATGAAAGATGAAGCATTCAAAGCAAAGGAAATCATTGAAGCTTAGAAATTGGCTTGTTAAATAGTAAATATTGCATATTTACTATTTCAAAATTCACTTACACAGTAGGAAATTAACCATAGAAATGTTAATATTCATTCAATTCAAATTAGTAATTAAATTAGCTGCTGGTCATTTCACTCATTCATATTTCAATTGTTTTGGTCATTTTGTACTCAAGTTTTCCAGGGAACAATAACACACTAGGGGGCGAATTCATACACACTTTGGCAACAAAAATGATTTAATGTAATTTTCTAAATTGTATTCATAGCCTAATGTAAAGAAATTATGACTTATGACTGAGAAAAAAAGAAAAAACCCTCCTCTTATTGTTAATTTGGTTTGATTGGAGGTCATAATCTGTCATACTTTTATAATAGGCTATAAAGTTTATATGAAATGTTACAAAATCAAATTAAATTACACCCTTAATTTCAATAATGTTTGCAAATACTTAAGCATGAAAAGAAAAACTTATTTGCAATTATTTACTTATGGGAACAAAATAGCAGCAGGAAAAGATGTGAAATTGTAGGTACCAAATGAAAACTATTTTACATCCTTAATAAGATATATAATTGAAAAACAAACTTAAAGGGGAAAAGTTTTAAAGTTACATAGGATGTGTAAAACTAAAGGTGTAAAAAATACTGAAATGAAATCTGTCCATTACTTTTATGTCTTGTGGCATTGCAATAGGGATGTACAAACTTTTAATATTTGAATTGGTAAAAAGGGTAAAATGACCTGAAACCAATTTATTTGTTTGAAATTAAATTAAATAATTCATCACTGTCAAATGAAGCACAAAATAAATAGAGTTAACCAGGCAAAAAGTTAATTTCCCTCTTCTGTTTTGTATTAGTTGCTGTCAGCCTGCAACGTTCATCTAATACAACAACTAATGAAGCAAACAAGGTAAGAAAATCCATTTAAAGTGGAGCAAAGCAAAAGTAACAAGAAACATAATGCAAATAGAAAGAATAGTGAGAAAGAATAAAGATAACCCAAATTAAGACTCTTTTTATTTAAATAAAACTCTATGATTTAAAAATAAGATGGAAAAAAGAGCCAGATTTCATGGGTCCGTATCTGAAATGAGGCGATTTATCAAACTTTGCTTGCCTCCGACGTAGAGAACATGTGCGACTCGGTGCGGTAGATCCCAATGGGAATTTCAGCACTGGAAGAGCAGAATTTCTGGAAGAGTCGGCCGTAAGTCCTGATCCACAAATCTTCCTCTGTGATTTTCATCTGAGGACGGAGAAAAAAGCGATTGAGTTGATTCATATCGCTCACGTTTTATCTACTGAAACTCTCAGGTTTTGTTACGTACAACACACAGGTAGCCAGATCCGGGTGTGGTGTCCAGTCCGAGCAGAAGCCGTGTAATAGCGATCATGTAATCCTTAACAAACGACTGTCAAAAGAAAGGAAAAAAAAAACCCTGTGTGATAATTTACTTGAGGCGGGACAGCAAGACAAATTAGGCTCTGTAACAGACCTATACATGCTTCAGATCTATTATCATTTCACTCTTTTCTATAAAGGACTAAAGGTCAACTCTGCTTTCCCACCTGGTACAGCAGCGTGTCCAGCATGCTGATGCTGAACACTCTGCCGGCAGCGAACGGCAGCCGGAACATGAAGGCCAGGTTGGAGCCCTTATCGCGCTCAATCTGAAAAATGGGGGGAAAAAATGCCCATGTATAAACGAAAACATTTTAATCTGCAACTCAGCAGTTGTTCTTTTATTTTGCACCAGCATGCTCTGCAAAAACACAACAAATTACCAAGAATCTTTAGGACGTTTCAACTGGAAATATCTCAAAACTAACAAGTAACTTACAGCAAGATTTAAGTTGGTTTTAAGTCAATAATATTAATAAAAATCTACTAGTTTTTAAAAAAAATTATAACATGGGAAAAATGTCTTGTTATATTGTCACCTTAAAATAATAACTTTTAATGATACTCAGTATTTTGAAGATGCTTTAGGCAAAAACGTTTGACAGAAAAATTTAGGAAGGTGATATGAGAACAAAAATCTGCCAGTGGAACTTTAAAAAAATGAATATTGGGTATTATTGACTAACAAACAACTCCTCAATCTTTGTGAAAACTATCTTATGAGTCAGTACACTTGGAATAAGACAAAACTAGGTATAAACTAGACAAAAATACTTTGTAGGATTTTGTGTATTTGCAATGCTGATGGGAAAAATGTTTTGACTCAACTTTAGACTTAAATTGTCAGGTTTAATAAGTTCAAATACTTTTTAAGTTTTGTGTGAAATATTTGAAAAACAATAACAAAACGAATATTGATTCTTTACATAAAGGGAACTCCCGCCCCCTGAATATAACTTTTTGGTGATGCAGGGTAAGAAATTATCGGATGGGCAAATATTTCTATGGAATACACTACAGGCCAAAAGTTTGCAAGCAGTTTTGGAAGCACCTCTAAGCTTCTCTTCACAATTACCTTTTTTTTCTTAAAAAAAGGTGGGATGTACTTACTGTATATTCAGACTTTTCGTTCATTGATATGCACGATTTCCCACAATTGACGTTACCAGACCATTGCTGAATGAATGTTAAAAGAAAAGAGGCTTAGTTTTATTCCTGACAACAATGCTCAGTCAGTGCAAAAATAAAAAATACAGTTTGCATATCGTGCATATGTTAGTAAAACTACATGGAAAACAGCCAAGTCCATGCAAAAATAACTGGAAAATAAACAAAACAATGATTCTATTAGTGACTCTTTTTATAGCAATTTATTTTGGTCCAAGTAAATTAATGAAACATCTGTGGAAAACGAATCTAGCTTCCAAACCTTGGCCTGTTGTGCACATCTAGCTCAAAGTTTCTTTGCTTACTTGTGTCTCATTTAAAGACGGAGCCACTGAGGGAACAACTGGTGTCGTCATCTCAGTGTTTTACAGGAACGACTCCACAGAAAATATTTTTCTTACCCACAGTTTCCGTCGTCAATGTCTCTGTTCAGCTCTGTCTCCTTGCTGTGGCTTGTTTTGAGTGACTTATCAAGTGAATAAACTTATTCACATGTGATTTAAATCTAGTTTCTTATTTACTAAAAACACAGCGATTACAAAACTGTGTTGTTTAAGATTAGCAGAATATTGACAAAGTTTCCTGTTAAAGGCGAGTGGTTCCTCTCTACTGTCGCCACATTCTTTGTCAGGATGAGGGATTATTGGACAGATAACTTTGACACAACAGCTCATCTTTCTGAATTAGACTTATTTTTAGTATATAATTATATCCAACTCAATTTAAATGTGTGGATTGTTCTGGAATCAACTGAAGTGATTTGAACTGGATTTGGACAAAAAGTTTATTTTTAGTCGGATGTAAATTTAACTTGTTTCATTTTTAAAATTTGAAATAAACTCGATTGAACTGAGTTGAAAGAATGTATAATAGCTAATTTTGAGATGGTCGACTTAGCTCACCAAAGCATCACCAGGTGAATTTATTTTATCTTTGTGCAGTGTCAGTTTTATGTTAAAATTTATCTGATTTTTTCACTTTAAAAGCTCCAGTCTGGTGTAATTTATTTAATACCAGACTCCTTTAATAGAACAAGTTTTGATCAAAAACAGATATTACTGACTGATGGAAAATACTTAAACTATTACGTTTTCTGACAGGCAAACTAGTCAAGACATAAGGCTATGTACGGTATACCATGTAAAAAAACAAAAAACAAATAAAAATAATAATAGTGCCATAATGTTATATATTTGCTTACCAAGTAGCATCAAAATCGGTTTTTATCTCTGTCAAACAGAAAAAGGATGTTCTAAGTTAAAGATCCGTCTAGAAACACCAACCTTCTCCAGTTTGGACAGAGCGAGTGAGTAGCAGTCCTTCGCTCTGAACTGCATGAACCTCATGTTGGACGGATGTGTGAGCTCCGTGATGATGCTGAGGCTGGGGAACAATCTGAGTGAGGAAGAGGAAAGATGAACGACTCGTTTTTCAGGAAAATAAAAGCTTTGTACTCAGAATAAGCCCATTCAGAACAACCATAGATGTTTTTAATTCTTTTACTACATAAAAGAGTAATTTCACAGCTAAGTGGAAGTTCAAAACAAACTCATTTCGTTATCTGAAGTAGTGAAAAGAGACAGAATCCATTAAGTGAATCTGGTTTTCACTAAAACTAAAGCATTAGGGTTCAGAGGTAATATTTGTAAACAGTGAGCCTCTCCTTTTGTTACCTGAACATTGTCTGGACATTGACAATAGTCTTGGCGTCTGCCATGTAGTCTTCCTCAGCGCTCATGGTGCTCTCCTTGTCCACAACCACCAAGTTATCAGCATAGATTATTCCACACTGGAGCAGGTTGTCCAAACTGATGCGTTTGAGAAACAAGCATTTAGGAATTCTGGTATTACTGCTTTTCTGTTTCAAATAAAACAAATAATCATCATGTCATACTTCAGATCACTTACTTATCAATAGTTCCAGCCATGAAGTAAACCATCGGAAAGCAGCATATGGCCTCTAAGAAGTGGTTGTCTGGTCTGTAGGAAACAGAAATTATGGAACAAAACCACACTGACAGATTATGAAACAATTTGAGTGATTTGCTGAAATTTGCGTGCTGATGAGGAATGGGAATATTTGCTAGAATTTCCCTTGAAAAGGAAGTGGAATCAATATTTAATTGAGCAAAGCAGTGGGAGGATTCGCTAAAAAATGAGCTGCTAATGGAAATTCGACGAGAGCCAGACATTTCCTGGCTCCACATTAGTGTGATTTTCTTCTTCGCTTTGTGGCAAAAGTGATTGAGAATTTAAACTGGAAAAGAACTAATAAAAAAAATGAATGGTGTTTGCATAAACAAACTCGGGGATGTACAGATGCTTTTCAAGCTTGTTTTGAAATGAATGCAAATTAACGAGTCATTAGGTGTAATCATTAGTTCCTAATGCCATTACAACATTTCCACTGGTTCTGCATCTTTGTACGAGTGAAACAGTCACACATGAGGCTGGAACAGAAGTTGAGGCGTCTTACGGATAGTCCAGTAGCAGCACTATTGGGTTGAGCTCCTTTCTGGGCCGATAATAAGCTCGCAGGGGAACTATGAAGTTATAGAGCCCATTTCCTGCCGTCTCTGCAGACACTATAATCAGCTTATTCTTGAAGCCGTAGGCCTTGGCATCCTCAAAGCTGTTATGTGTGCAGCCCTGGGTGGAAACAGAGTTCAGCAGGAAGTCGTCAGGCTTTTAGCAGAGAAATCACCTTACTTATTGTCTCTGTAATGAGTACGAGGAAGAAAGAGAGAGAGAGGATGTAGGGAAATGTAGCACTGGCTTTTCAGCTTCACCTTATCGAGGCGAAGGCAGCAGAACGGAGCTTTCTGTGGCAGCAGGTGGCACAGAGTTGGAGAGCTGCCGATGTAGGGGGAGTTTGGAGGGTAGCCCTTCACAAAGCTAACGGACAGGAAACAGAAATTTAGAGGTGACGGAAACCTGTGCTAAAACACAATGTAAATACAAAGTATCTTTATCAATCTGTGGTGTATTTTGTGAAATAAACAACCACTTTTATGTAACAGAAATAGGACTTAGTTGTTAAGGGACAAGACAAAGCATTTGGTTAAGAGTTATTGTCCTGATGGAAAGTTGGCCGTCGCCACAGTCTTACATTTTTTGATGGTTTTTGTGGCACTAAGACAGGAAATAGGCAGAGAGAAGGGAGGAAGGCATCAAGTAAAGATGTGGGTTAGCCGAGATGACACAGGATTTATTAAAGGAGATCAGAGTAAATTAGTCATAAAACAAAATTAACCTTCAGATTTTTATTTGTAGAAATAATTTGCAAGCCATGTAACTCGATAAATTACATTGAGGTTTGTGGTTGAAATGTGACAAAAATTGTTCCGGCTTGAGAGTTATAAATATGCCCTCTTGCTATTCAAATTGTGCAAAGAATATTTTGGTTTATTTAGACATCCGGTATCTGGTTTCAAAATAAAATAAATCTATTGCCATAAGTAACCATTTTCAGAAGAAAGTTTCCGGTTCCCAGCCTTTTATCAGATTCTGCTGCAGCTTAAATCCATTCACTGATGACTTGCAGCCTTAAATGCATGTTAGAGTTAAGCAACTCGGCTTGTTTTGATTTGCATTTAAGTGGCAGCTTGATTTGTTTCATTTAATTTGTGATGCATTACCCCAATCAGCTGCATCTCCTTAAGGTGCCAGTTTGACTTTCCAGCATTAATATAGATGCAGTTGCCACTTAATTGCCACTTGATGGCACTGTGGGACCTTGAGTTTCACGCTGCACTTCTTTCTTAACTTGTTTCAACACCAGCTCTGGTGTATCTACACCAGAGCTGGTGAGCCTATACAGCGACAGAGACTCAGAAGACGATGTTATGTTATGAGCAAGCTTAAGAAACCTGCTCATGTTGGGGTCAGTCTAACAGTTGCTGTTTGGGATTAGTGACTGATTCCTCACCGCATCTGAGCCCCTATCTATCACATTTCTGTCATCAGAAAGATTACTGAAGATTTCCTTGACTTGCTGTGATGTCGGCTGCATTAGGGACATTGGCAGGAAGGATCCGTGTAGCATCAGCGTCACTAGAAGAAAAAAGCTGACCTTCCTGTCATGATATTAGTCACTGCGTTTTCCAGCATCGTGACACACCGATTATACGGCTGCTGAAACCTCATCCATCTCCCGTTCAACAGCCAATGAGGGATGACGGCGAGGAAGAAAGGTGAGATCAATCAATTTCAAAACGCAGAACGCAGCTGCCTCACCAAACACTCCAAACTCCAGAAATCTCCTGCGCTCCGCCGTTTCTTCATGCACTGAAACACATCGGCGCTACTCACTCCGACCCCACGGAGCCCTCCTCATCTGATTGGTTGGTCTCGTCCTCCGATTGGTCACTAAGGAGGTCGCAGGGCAAGATGGCGGAGGAGTCGGCAATTTCCAAGACGGGTGCGATGCTTGGCCTTCGACTTCCAGCTCCGTTCTCGGTGGGAAGGGTCAGTTTCCCACTTTCCTCTGGAGGATCGGGATGCTGGAGATCGATCGCTACAGTCCCTGGAAATTACACGGCCGGCGTCAACTCATTTAGATTATTTCATAAGTGAAGCAGAAATCAAATGACGCACAGCAGTTTTACAGCGCTGTGCACATAGAAACTGATCTCCATTTGTACATTTCTGACACTCAGCATTTTTTATTTGTTAACTCAGCAGAACTTTCTGTTTCATCTTGAGGAGAAAATGTATTGCTTTTCAGAAAAATGCTTCATGTACACAGAGTAGCATGCAAACTGCAGTTACAGAAGTTTATCTATAAATACAGAAAATACTTTCTTGACATACATCATATAACTGCTCATATGATGCATGAAAACTCCATAAAGCATCTGTTGAGTTCCTGGCTGAAACGTTTATTGGATTGGTCGATTATTGAAATAATTGTCAACTATTATTTAGAAATCAATCCATTAGTCAATTAGAACCAAAAAAGGCCATTCTGAAAAAAAGTAATTAGGCCAAAACTGAACAAAAAATATGTATTTACATTGAACTGCATTAAATTCGCACATTTTTCTATCCAGTTATTAACCAGTTAATTGAAAAATTAATCAACAGATTAATCCTACATTTTGTTGATAAGTCAAGCAAAAACATCACGTTGATGTTTAAAGGATTTATTCATCTGCAGATGCATCCTTTGATACAAACAATCAAGCATAAGGAATGCTATGTTGTTGCACTTTAGGTAATAAAATGTTTCTTATTAAAAAAAAAGGAATAATTGTTTATTTGTTTGCATCTTTCAAAGTACTTCTAATAATGAACAAAAGACTCAAGTGGTAAAATAAAACAATCTACAGAATGTTCCGTTTTTAAATTCAATTAATTAATCGGTAGAATAATTGTTTACTAAAATTATCATTAGTTGCAGCCCAAATTGAGTGTATGTGCTCTACATTAACATTTGTACAGCACATGCAGATTAAGTAAAGTGTCCCTGAAACTGTAAAGAAATACATAATAACATTATGGTGTAAAAAGAAACAAGGATGCATCATGCATGAACTTACCAAATGAGGTGGTCTGATCAACTTTCACAGGTCAAAAAAAACAAAAACAGGCACATAAAGTCAGCCGATAAAGTAAAGGAAAGCAGGTCAGTAAAGAAATCATGCAAAAGCATCAACAAGGCAGCCGCCATTCAGAAATGTACAAAATGCAGTTTTGACTAAAATTAAGCATCTATTTTCTCTTTCTTTCACGCCAACCTACAAAACCTCCCACTGATTATCACATGTCATTTCTGCCTGGTTTCCAGTCTTACCCATGCTGGCTATGATGCTGTGCACAGGCAGCCTGGAGGGGGCGTCGTAGAGCCCGGTGACGGGGAGACCCTTCCCATGTTTTTCCTCCTGTTTGAAGATGAAGGCCGAGTTCTCCTCCTTGGTGATGTTGATGTAGTAGCAGGTGTCGGTGGCAGCCATGATGTGACGCGGTCCGGGATTCAGGAGGATGCTCTTGTTGTCCTCCCTCTTCACCCCGATCAAACACACACCATACCTGCAGGGAAATTCAAACTCAGGTTATTCGGTGTCATATTTGCCACCAATGAATCCAACATTTGTAAATGGAGAATTCACTGACTTCTTATGGGCATGAAAGGAGGCGTAGGTGAAGCTCTTTCCATCATACTCCCCAAAAAACTTGCTGTCAGCTAAATGGATGTGGTACACCTCGTTCCCAGAGCAGCGGCCATAAGTCCTCTGCCACGGCTCCGGGGACGTCTGTCCCTCCCTGGGGAAGGAGCACTTTATTATTTACTGTTATATTTATAGCAACAATTCATATCCTCCTTTTGTAGATGACTACAGATGCAGTTTGCACTCTGTAAGGTCAGTAACATCACATTGTTCTTGGTTTTCTTTCAGGATTATTACAAAAACAAATATTCAGTTTTAATCAAATTCAAGTTGGGATACTGGCAGGTTGGGTAAAGTAAAATATGAAAACTTAATCTGCTGGGCATCGAGGTTTCAATGCTCTTGTCCTGTTTTCCTTTCTTTACGTTCAACTTTTTTGTAGCAGGGATCAAATTGTGACTTCTTTTAATGATTACTAACATAGTAGCACAGTTATATAGTTAGTAATTCATATTTTTTTTTAATTAAAACTATATTTTAAATAGTGATCTATAAAAAACAAACAAAATAATGTTTTTTGATTGTCTATTAATCGTTTCAGACTCAGACTCGTTGCTGCAGGGAGTGAAAGTAGGGCAGGGATGTTTCAACCACCAAAGAGCACCGACTGTTAAAAATAGTTTTACTTTGAACTTTACAACAGCGACAGAAAACCTTTTTCAAGATGTTTTGTCTTCAATAAGTGCAAAGGGAAAGAAAAGTCCAGCAATGACCAGAACCGATGAAGAGAACCTCAACATTTAACTGGATGTTTATGTTCTGCTGCGTTTAATTTACTGAACTGCCAATATCGGATCCATTGATCTGATTATGCCTCCATTTATGGGATCCTTCACAATAAGAGTCTTCAAATGGCATCAAACTAATTAACACCAGTACTGTAAAATATGTCGGTCGCTGTATTTATACGTCAGTGCAAGAAGAGAAAATACAACATATAATTCAACTTGTGCGCGTAATTTTTACTAACCAAAAATTTACAATGTGTGAATAGTTCAAATAAATTATTAGCAGCCCAGATTTGATATATTTATGCTTAAACCACATAATAGAACCATAATATCTTTGAGCTCTTATTTAAATTTGGTAGGAAAATATTTACAATTTAAAAAAAATGAATCCTCTCCTGCTTAGTCCTCCTCATCCTCCTCCTCAGGTCTGGCCACAATAACAAGCTGGACACATATGCCATAACTTTCAATTGTGTTGACAGTGTTTAAATTAACACCTGCGGCTGAGATACTGACTTCGAGTTTTTGTCACCTTCACAGGCGGAAGCCGGTGTGAGTTTCCACAATAGACACAGATATGCCGTGCTTTTAATTTGGCGAGAGAAGCTGATCTAACAGACGGGCAGATTTACAGGCTAAAAGAAGAAGCAGGTGATGCTCAGTGACACGGTTTCTACTGTGCTGGCAGCGCATCAGTCTGGAGTCTGAGCAGCTGAAAAGACGCTTCCACAGGATTTATTTTTGATTAAACTGTCAAGTAAAGTTAAATCAAGTGAATAATGACCAGAATGTAAGTACAAGAAAAGAACGTGGCCGGCGTGAATCTCTCATTTGTTTTTCAAGCCCGGCCTTTGATTGCTATTGATTGTTTGGTCTCAGTCGTAATCCCAGCTGCAAAACCTTGAAAGATGAAGGGAGAAACATTACACTCAGGCCAAACACCAAATTATTACAAGAACCGGCTTAAACACGGGTAGCAAGTGGATGCTTACATAAATATAGCTACTGAATTGACAAATTTATTGTTGTAAATAAAATGCAACAGCATGACAGAAAATAACTGCAGATATGGAAGAGGAAGCAGAACCTGGAAATCTCTCACATTGATCACAGAACAGATTGGTTTCCAGGAACCAATCAGCCATCGTTGACAGTAATGATGGCTGATTATCTCAAACACAGAAATGCACTATTGCTGCAAAGATCCTCTATGCAGAAAATGTGGGTGAACTCCATGGAAGCCATAGTTAGGATGTATTTTTCCTCATGCATCAGAAAACAATTTCTATGTTAGACAAAGCTTTTTTTTGTTAGGATTAAAGAATAATTCGAATTTGGTATAGAAAAAGTTCTGTTTTTCTGCCTTTAAGTCTGCTATCACTGCCACTGTTCTTCCTGCTACACAGGAAATTTAAGCATTGATACCACATGTGTGAGCCAAACTAATTTATCTAAGGGATCTAGAACAGAAATAACACAGACATTTTTTTTTCTCATCTGGTTCACTGCTGCAGCACATCCTGCATCTTTTCAATCTAAGCTGAGATCCAACAAAAATGGCAAAACCAACCATAGCAACAAATCTCTGACATTTTAGTTGCGATGCAGCAGTCTTTCTTTTCCTTCTTAAACATGATAAAAATATAAATATAAATATAAATATAAATATCAACATTCAAAGTGAAACATGGAATAATTCAGCAAGAAATGCTCTCCTTTGAGGAGTTAGCCATGTTCAATAAACAAACATTTGCTTGGCTTTGTCTCAGGGAAAACATCTACAGGATAAATCCTCTGTAAATCAGCAAATCAAGATGCTACCTGTTTGTTTTCTTTGTTTAACCTACAGATTACAAATATGCATTTAAATGAGTAATTTATGTCAAGTTAAAGTAGATTTTATCATCTAGGTGCCAATGTTTTGAACTTGATTTTACATTTCTGAATTGAAGTTGAATAATTCTGAAGTAACTCTACTAAAATAAGATGAATATTCTTTAACATTTCATAATAACAGTAGTGTTTACTCACTGTCCTCTGGAGGTGTGAACCAGCAGAGTCACTAAGGTGGACGTAGCTGGACACACGCAGTTCAGAGCCAACATGGCGTACTTGAACTCCTCTTCACATACAACATGATCTGTTGAAAAGAAATCATTTACAATCATTTCTAGATCTGAAAAGTATTATGTATATTGCAATCATGAAGCTATATATGTTTTCATTTTACCTGCAAATTTTACGTGAAACTTATTTTCCGGTTTGAGAATTTGGACGTAGAGAGGACAGTTTGGAGCGAAGTCCTTTGCAGCCCAAGCCCTCAAAATAGTCTGGTGGTCCTGCAGCAGGAGAAAGATCAGTTTTATTTACCAACACAACAGTTTCCAAGGATTTCACAGAGTCTCAACTTTCTCTCTATTAATTCAGGATCCAATATCGTAAAATGACGTGGAAGTATAATATGAAGGGAACTGACCCCTGTAAGCTGTTCACACATCAGAGGTTTTACATCAGAGGCCTCGTTACTTTACTTACAGCAGCAGTTCGGTCGACCTCATTCCTGCTGCTCAGGATGAAACACGCCTCAGCATCGTCCATCCTAAATGAACCAGAGACAACGAGGCAGGGATTCAGCTGATCACACAATTTAATAATTAGATACATTCATGCTCAGTTTGGAAATGTTCAAATCTCCCCACACAAAAGCTAAAAAAAAATAAAGAAAAGAAAATAATCTGGAAGATGATTTTAAATTTTACAGAATTGATGGAATAACTTGAAGTTAAGATTATTGTTTTTAATTTGCAGAACATTTGTGTTTTAATTATGTGTATTTTAAAGCATTTCGTGACAAAACATTTCATTTTGTAATGTTTGAAAAATGTCCAAATTGTTGAGTTGAATCTTCAGCAATTTTTTGTTGAGGCGAGACAATGGGAGGAAATGCAGCAAATCATCCAACAGTGTTAATCAAACCAAACATTACGGAACATTACCCTACCAGCAGAACCACACTGTGCTCTGTGAAGCACTTTGGTGCCAATAAATTATGGCTCAGTTGTAAAAAATGTTGAACAATATCTGGCTGCAAGATTATGCAGCAAAGGATTTACTGATACAGAGAATAATTGTAGGTGATAAAAAAATCTGGGGAACTTATTTTTTAATGTCTGTAGCCTTTGTTCAGTGCAGATGATAAACGTCGGATAAAATCCTGTTACGTTGATGTGCAAGCAGAGGGCAGCCAATGTGGCTAACGCACCGTGTAACTGCTACCTACTGGCTTTGTGCTGCCACTTAACCAGTGGGATTTTACAACCAGCTGAGACTCTTAAAACGTTTAGATTGTCCTGTAAACGTGTGCAGGCTAAAACTCACTTGGCCCTCATCAGGTCCTGGTCTTTGAGGGCCGATCCTTGCAGGTAGATGACCCTCTGAGACCACAGGGGGATCTGCAGGATGCGGCGAACCTGAATGTCTATTTCTGTCGGGCACAGAATCACCACGTAGTAATCCTGTGAAGCAAAACAGACAGCATTTCTTTAAAAGGATTCCATCGCTTCCTTTAAAATCATCAAACTTTATGTGAGACTAGGACTGGGCAATAAGTCAGTAACAATATATATGATTCATTAAATCTGTTCACTGAACTTCGATCGAGATCTAAACAGCTCTTTGAGATCTAAACAGATCTAAACAGCTTTGTGGGAGAGGAAAGACTTTATCTGCTCAGCCTCTCACAGCTAAGCAAGTTTAGTGGCATCAACCAACTTCCTCACTCTTTAGTTACCTAGCAACAACTTGCTGAGCAACTTGTGGTTACCTAGCAACGGCCTGCTGAGTAACTTGCGCAGCAGCAGTTTCAGGTTTCATAACCAAGGCTAAAATCTAGCCTAAATTGTGACGCAGAGTTTGCACAACCCGTTTAAAATGAACAAATCTGTTCTGCGGAAAATGTAAGACAGGAAATGTTATAACGTGTCTTACAGTTTAGTGTGAACACGACTAAACTGCTACTTTGTTGAGGCACTTTTTGATTCATTTTTTTTCCTCCTGCTAACAGGAAGAGTATCATGTAATAAAGTTTGGATGCTCCAGCAGGATTTTCTCAGCATTTGCATCCATAGACTGAAGCAACAATGAATCCCATTGTGCAAAAGTTTACAATAGCAAACAGACAAAATGGAAACTTGTGACTGACAATGCTGAAGGTGTGGTTTGAATTCAGTAGGAAATATTTGTAGTCATTTAAGAATGAGCTGGTGGACTAGTTGGTTCAAACTCTGGATTTCCCTGTATTATTATTTTCATGGCTTTGGGTGATACACAGAAAAGAAAAACTCTCTAAAACCGCTGGCCTCTGTACCTGCAGCCTAGGATGAGCGTAAAACTCGTTAAGAAAATCCATCAGCAGGTCGATCTTGAGCGAACTGACACACAACACAACATGTTTCTCTGTCTGCGCCCGGTGACGGCTGTAGTTCCCTCCGAGCTTCTGGCTCTCCATCCACAAGTACGCTAGCTCCTCAAACTGAAACAGTGAAACAGAAACAAGGGTTAAAAATGGCAGAAAGAGAACCGATTTCATTTTTAGGCAGCACACTTAAAAGAAAACCCCCCACAATTAGTTTTACATGAACATCTCATTAGAAATTGTGAAGCAGTCGAGTTTTCCAGAGTTGACAGAAATGCCGGATGATGCAGCGAGGATCTAATTAGGTCGACATTTTGACTAAGATGCAAAAACTCCTGCTGTAGCCTTAAGTCTGATAATGTAAGGCCCTCATTAGTTTTTGATTTGTTGTCAGGCCGCATCAGCTGCAAAAAAACCTTCACATTAATATTTGATAACAGACTCATAAAAAGCACATCTCTGCTTGCAGAAAGTCAAAGAATTTCAGATTCTAGGAGGCGGTTCATATGAAGCTTGTTTCATCAATCACGTGGTCCATACCTGCAGTGGAAGGACTACAAGAGCAACACAGATGAGAATAACCACCAGCAGCTGCGAGGGCCAGATCTGTGGAGTAACGTCGCCGTAGCCCACAGTGGAGAAGGTGACGATGCAGAAGTAAAAGGAATCAAACAAGGACAGGTTTTTCCCGGCTCTCTCAAGATGCTGAATCCCACAGGCTCTGCAGAAAGATAGGATGAATTATTTACATGCAACCAATGTCCTTCAGGTAAGGATGACTGAAATGAAAACACGATAGGGCCTGGCTATTTATGGAATATCAAGGTTTTAAAAAAGTTGGGAGTTTTAAGACAACCAGAGGTTTCTCTGGTTTTTGTGCTGCCCTTCCCCTACCAGTTTCTCTGGGCTACCAGTTAGCTGGATGATATTTGAACCCTTGGCTAAAAGAATGACAAATTTGACTGTTTGGAAATATTTCTGGTTGTTATGTAAACAAAAATGTTTACATAACATTATTACAAATGAATAATAAACAGTGTTACTTTATCGTCAGTAGAAAAAAATGTGGTTTTTCAGATTTCAATAAAAGCATGCAATATATTTTTATTTTAAAGATGATCTATTATGCTTCCTTGAACAGGCTAGAATTTGTCTATTGACTATAAAAAACATTTTTACTATATTAAGAAGTTTTATTTTTTTACACAAAATCATTCTTAGATAGGCAATTTTAGTTTGTTCAGTTCTGTTTATTTTAAACTGTTTTAGAGCCTCTTGTCACTTAAAGTCCAAATAAGCTGCTGTTGGCCACGCCCCCAAATCAATGCTTAAACTTGCACTTGAAAATTGTTGCAAACAGATAGAATAGAATAGAAGTACTTTATTCATCCCAGCCGGGAAATTACTGTGCAGTAGCAGCATACACAAACACAGAGCTGAAGTTACCAATAAAAATAAAAATATAAAATACTATAAAAATGTAGAATGTAAGATGTGCAATTATACAACCGTACATCTTTGAAAAGCAAAAGTAGAACCTCCCGCACACTCAGCAGGAGTCCACCAACTGGTTTCTGGTTGGTAAGTCAATAACAAAACATTTGTCTTTTCCAGCACCCATTGTACAGCGCATATAGCAGTAAAACCAGCTGACCAAACATACTGAACATTAATATTGGTGATTTGTGTCGTTACTTTCAGAAGGTTTTTCAAACAGCTCATTTTCCAGACACCAAAAAGCATTAATTTATTGACAAAAAATTGTGTTTTTTAAAGCACTTCAGCTTTTTTTTTTAGAGGCAGTTGAGATTCAAATGGAAGTATAAAACTGTGCAAAAAGAAAACTTTGTACAATAGATCCCCTTTAAAAGTATAAATGCCATCATAGAGAGAAACTGTTCTATTTGTACTGAAGTTTAGCTCAAGTCTGCATGTGATGCATGTCTCACAAAGACAAGTTGCTTCAGGATCACAATTTAGTTTTCTATTTGATCAAGACCAAAGGGCACCAAAGTCAATGCAGCTCCTGTTCAGTATCTCATTTTGAAGTGACAGCATTGATTGTTCTTTTGGTAATCTCCTTCAGAGGTGTGCTAATTAATTTGGTTATTTTCTTTCTCAGATAAATTGAAGATTTAATCAAACCCTGAGACACAGGAAATGAAACTGCCTGAGTAGATGGGTGGTCGTCACGGCACACAAACACGGCCAGAGAGCGATGGCCGAGGAGGAGCCCGCTTTGATTAAAACGAATTGGTGCTATAAAAGTCCAAATCGATAACACATAAAGAGAAGAACAGATGAACAGCTGAATGTGTTTCAGCTGTAGATCCTGCACAACAGATACAAGGCAGGATGATTAGCGTCAGGGAAATAACTGACATAAGATGTTGCTACTTGCTTGTGCAGGAAGAGTGAATGGTGCAAGTCAATGACTCAATGCAACCTACAGGGTTTTCTGAGTTAGTTTAATAATAAATTAAATCTGCCTGCATTGTTTGTTAACTAGAATCACAATGAAATTTTCTTTTCCTCCCTTCTTCTTTTTGCAAAATAAAGCACTTTGCAAAGTTGTTTATAACTTGGTTGACGACAGCAGAAGCTACTTGGTTATTAATTTACATATTGCTCCTTTTCACAACGTGTATTTTATTGTTGTGAACAGCATTGAACTGAATTTAATTTGAGATAAGTTTTGTTTATAACCTAAACTGTTTATTTTATTTGTGGATTTTTAAAGAACATTGTATTTATTGTGAGGAAAAATCTTAAAAATGGGTGATAAACAATTAAAACTGGCAGGTCAAAACTTTAAATATCAGTACAGAAAAATTCTAAATGCTGCATCTCTAGTAAACATAAAGAATTAGAGTAATCATCTTTATTAATTAAATATCTTACCTTTAGATTTGAGCCTTAAAAATCTGTTTTTTACTTGGTTGACTACAGTAGAAGATACCAGGTTATTAATTTTAAGTACATACAGAGCAGCTTATATCTTACTGCAGTGCATTTCAGTAAATGTATATCTTACAGAAAAACCTGTGCACATGTGGCCTCAGCGGAAATGTGCCAGCAGATGTTTAAAGAGCAGATGTTCCCTCACCCTGTGAACACCAGACACAGTAAGGTGCAGATGAGGATGAACACCTGGTTGAACATTGCTGAGTGCGTCCTCTGGATGGCACGATGGAAGTCATTCTGAGGGGAGAAGAAAAGATTATTGTCTCCATATTTCCTCTTGTGTCATCAGCTGAGAAATGAAATGCAGCTTCTCTATTGCCTTACAAAGTAAAACGTGTGCAGCAAAAGGACAGAATTTGATGGAAACCTCACAGGAAACTGTGGTTTATATTTATACTCTCACATATTGTAATGTTGTTTAGAATAGATGATAACTGGGTGATTTTCTAAAAAAGCACAATACTAAACTAAACTACCCCACAAATTGACAACATTTTTGCTATGTTACAGTTCTTTATCTGCACAAATCTGCTCAAATTTAGCATACTATTTATTATATGCAAACTACACTGGTGTGCCTACATTAGCATGCTCTCCATCTTCATATGAAGCAGCTAATGAGCGGTTCTGAGTTGCACCTTGTTAGCATGTCCAGCCTGCCACCTCCTCCCTGCTGGCCCCAGATTTTACCATCTGCTGACTGCAGCCTTGGCATGAAGCGCTCATCCTGTCCTGACCTCGTCTGAATCTCAGTGGTAGCACAGATCATGTAAGATGTCATCTGACTCCTTTAAAAGTCTTCCGGCAGATACAAGTCTGTGCATTTGCTCCTTTCTTGTTGCATACATTTACTGGAATTTATGCATAATACTACCAGGAGAAAGTAATGACTTCTCTGCTGCAGAAACCAACTTCTAGTCGGTCGTGACTGGACTTTTTCTTCAAGCGAATCAGCCGACTGAAGCTGAAGAAGTCACTGCTTTTAGCTGTAGAGGCCAACTAATTACGCAGCACACGGATGTATCAAAGAACCCAGAGTTGCTGATAACTGTGTTACATGGATGCCGTCAGATTTACTGCCTTCAAAAAGAAGCACTGCCTTGTGGACAGATTAGATGTATTTACAACACGAGAGACGACAACTGACCCGAAAGGAAGGAACAAGCTCATCCAATTAAATTCTGTTCACTGGTAAAATCAACAGCTTCCACATCTAACAACATTAATCAGCTTTAATAAAGCTGCTAGGAGGGTAATGATCCATCAAAACCTGCAAAAGTACAAACTGCATGAACTTAAGATTCTGCAAATACCGTATATTAGGTGAGCAACACATTTTAAGTCAATGAACAAGATAAAGAGGCATAAAGGAATCCATGAAAGGTGGAAACTTTGAATACAATTATACTTGTTAAAACAACTTTCATTGAAAAAAGACTTGAAGGAATTGAGATATTTATTCTTCTGCACTGCATAAATGAAATATCAAACTGGCATAACTGAAATGTATTTTGTATTTTATTAGAAATAATTACTTTATATAAATATGTCTGAAATAATTTGTGAAAAACAAAACCTCTTGTTAACCTTGACCAGAACTGGGTTCAGCTATTTTCACCTGGAGGAATCTTGGTGAAAATCTTGAAAAATGAAACAAAGGAATTGGACAAAAATACAAACAGGAACATTCAGAACTTTATGGGCCATAAACTAAAAAAATCTGGCCCTATTGTGGCATTTATGGCTAATATCCCTTGCAGATGCATCTTAGTAAATTAGGATATTATTGGAATATATTCTAATATATGAATTGACTTATTTCAGTAAGTCAATTCACAAAGAGAAGGTACATTTCAATTGTATTGCTATTTTTGGTTAACATGGCTTACAATTATTGCAACACAAGAGGCACAAGACCAGTGTAAAATTTTCTTAATATTGAAAATGTCTCTAAAAAGTGTGTTAAAAGTAAAAGCAAATAACGCCTTTTATCACTTTGTAGCTTCAACGCCAGAACGTCCTAAAAAGTTTAATGTCAAGAGATAAAATGGTGGAAAAAAACTGGAACTATTTATTTTTTTTAAATTATTCAGGTTGCCTGCAAATACTTTTTTGTTCATCTTTATGTTAATACCTTTATAAAACGTAGTGTTTTCAGCTGACAGCTACAGAATCTTGTAAATGTAAAAAATAAGACTTACGATCATGTTCTCCAGAGCACCTTTGGCAAGCCAGCAGTTAAGAAACACAGGAACGAATATGTTTCTCAATGGAGCCCAGAAGATCTTAAATGAGTAAAAGTAAACAAGAAAAGGATTAAAACTTTACTTTAGAGCTGGAGAAGTAGTAAAAGCATGTACTGGATAATTACTTTTGAAATAATAATTTCTGATTCTCTCTCTTTTTTTGTGCAAATAAAACAGTAAAACAATGAGCAGTAAAGGTTCCAGCATCATGCTGCTAACAGTAGCATACCTCTCAGTTTGGACATTTCAGCACACACGCTGTTTTGCAGAATAAATAAATTGGAGAAAATGTAGATGAATTACTCACTGTGATAATAAATGGTACCGTATTAATCATCTCCAATATGAAGGATATCTGGAAGATCTGCTCCCAAATGTTCCCCTGGAAGGGAAATGTATGGAAAATTATTGAATATTCTGTTTAGAGAGTGGATTGTTTTCAGGAGAAAAATAGTGAATAAAAAAAATGAGCTTTTACTGCATGATGTTCAACAAGAAACAGTACAACATCTATATTATCTTTAAGTTGCTCTTTCTGCTGTTTAATTTTAGTATTTTAACAAAATGCCAAGTTATGTGTAGTTAATATCTCTCTGAAAAAGTAAATTCACAAACATATAAATTCAGCCTAGGAACAGACACTGTTAATCTAACAAAACAAACAATCAGTAAGATTCAACATCTGAAAACGATGAAATAACAAATTAACAGGTAAGCATGTTGATCACATGCAGCAGTGAAGGAGCAAATCAAACGTCTGCAAAAATATCTAAGGCTTCAATTTAATGCCTGCTAAGAACAGCACAACATTTTGACGCTGTTTCATGAAAGCTAAAATGCTTCCTAATCCCCAAACCACTCAGTGGGGCAAAAAGAATACGACACGGCTGAAAATAAAAGGATTAACTAAGTATTGAGCGCAAGTTTCACCGGATGACTGCAGGGTGAGAAGTTTAAAGTAGCCGTACAATATGTTTACCATCCTCACAGGGAAGCTGTTTTAAATGGACTATGTTGTACAGTACTTCTCCACAGCACCTTAAACCAAAAACTTCTATTGACATCATTAAGATTTACTAGTTAAGCCAACATGGATTACTGCATAATGTTCAACCGCAAAGAAAACAGTCCATAGTTATCAACATTTCTTAAAAAAAACAAACAAATTGAATGTCCTGTGAATTTGTGTTCAGTCTCCAGCAGTCAATACTTTGCAGAAGCAGAAGCACCATTTCCTGTTATCACCACTATAAGTCTTTTAGCTTATGCATCTACAGAGGAGAGAACAACCACACAAGAGATGGAGATAAACAGAGAGAGAGAAAGAAAGACTTTTCCCTCCCGCTGCTCAGCTCTCACTCTTTCAGTGGCTCTGCTCACATCAAAAAACATAAATATAAATGACACCTGTAAGAGAAGCAGCATCTGGCCGTAGATTACAGATATTATATGATGATAAATTATTACTCTGGGTCTGTTTGGTAGATTTGCCTTCAGTGTTTTGTGGTAAAATTAAAAGTTTGTTTAAAATATTATACAAAAGTAACAATGTCTGATTTAGCATCAAAATAAATCCATAAAATTAAGGAAGGATAAGGATTCTCATACAGGGAACATTGAATGCAAAAGGAGTCATCATACAAAACATTCCTATTTGCAAAGTTAGATTAAAATGTGAAGTTGTAGATGATAATGAATTAAAACTGTTTGAAAAGAGTCGAAATTCCCATCACTAATGGAAAGCATCTGCTAGCATCATTGTTGAAGTCTGGTCCCAGACTTTTAATTGCACATCTGCACTTTAACAAGACCAGATATTACATGCACTTCAATCTACAAAAACTTACTGACACTCTGGCTAAATGTTTAGGTTTGTTGTGTGTCTCAAATCTGCAGCCTTTTCAAAAATTAAATCACATTAAATTAAATAAAAATGCATCAAAGCTGTTTTTACCTCATATAAGGAATTGCACATTTGAAGCTTTCGGTTCACAAAACACAACAGCAACAACAACAAAAATCCCCTGACAGTCCTGAGCTCTAATCAAAAAGCTGCACCATAACAGAAAAGAGGAATGAGGAAAAACTTGCGCAGGAAAGCAGACCCTTACCTTGTAGCTGAGATATGTGATAAGCATAGTCTCCAAGAAACTGATTAAGGCCACTGTCACCTGCAGCACAGAGGGAGAAGGAGATGAATGAACCTGGCATCTGCTGACTCATCTCCTCTGGCGTCTTAGCTTTCACTGAGCAAATACGACGTGCTACGGTTTGTCTAATAAATGACAGGTTTTAGGGTTGAATTACACGTTCAGCTCATGGAGAGCAATTTGATTTATGCCTTTTTTACAAGATTGCCAACAGCATCACCTGTATCGCCCACACAGGCTGGAGTCTGTTCACCCAGAAAATTAGGCTCCTGCAAAAAAAAAAAGAAAAAGAAACAAAAAACAACATAAAAATGTCTCTCAAGGTTCCTCACAACTGAGAAACAGCTGAACCCATAGAGCTCAATAAATGACATTAAACATACCATTTGATTTCACGTCCCTCAGTAGAATTCAGTGAACTGCTGTTTCGACATGTTGTGCTGCAAAAAATACAGAAAAACAGGCAAAAACAGGATCAAAGTATAAACTCAGGAGAAACTCAGGACACATTGAGGAGAAAATTCACTCACATTTATGCAGATTTTTAAAATATTTATAAGATAAACAGGCTGCAACCAAAATAAGAGCTAAAGAACAGCTGAGAGGTAATTCTGGCACAACAGAAAATGTTGAGCTTCTCATATTAGATAATTAATATTTTATTCCACCGTGGGCTGTCAGATATTTTAGAAAATAATTTTCAATGTAATTAATTTACTCAATTTTATTTTTCTTAGATTAATGAATCTATATAACACTCACTGAATTAAATTACTGAAAGTAATCCGCTTCTCAGTGGTAATATTTAATGTATTTTATGATAAACTTTTTTTCTCCAGCAGAAACTGATTCTTTATGGAAACACACTGAGCTTTCTGCCAGGAGCGAACATTCACACTTATATCTGTTTATCTGAGACTGAATTATCCAGCATGGCTGTTAGTACCAGGTTTGACCTGGATCTGTGTGTTCAGCTTAAATTAAACCCCATCCATCCATCCATCCATCCATCCATCCATCCATCCATCCATCCATCCATCCATCCATCCATCCATCCATCCAT
>CAEGAF010057156.1:0-13090 GCA_903067075.1 Micropoecilia bifurca | reverse complement strand
TTATTAAAAACAAGTTTTTGTCTAAATTAAGGTGAATTCATGGTTCCTTTTTCTACATAATGTAACAGTAGTGTTAATGATAAAAAATACATAAATAATAATTATGTGATCGGTATCGGGGATCGGAATCGGCGATCGGCCCTCAGGGGTGATCGGTATCGGGATCGGCAGGAAAAAACCTGATCGGCACATCCCTAATATATATATACAAGCTTTTAATGTTCAGACACATTGTGTCAGGGATCTCATTGTAGACAAGCACAAGGCAGCACAACTGCTGTCTGTTTTCTGTCTCACCATGTATTTTGGGGTTTTTCTACTTTTTCAGAAGACACCTGTTATGCTGGGAAAAATGTGAGGAAATTAAGGATATTTTGAGTAATATCTACACCTGCAATGTTTCTTTGGTGCATTGCTTTGGTATGCATTGGTGCACTGATATTCAGAATTTCAGAGCAAAGGCAAAATTCACCGGATTCAGCAAAGCCATGTCTCTGTGCATTACTGTGTAGTAAACAAAAAGGAAGACTATGTTTTTATCACCATAGTCGTACTCACACCCCTCCATCTACTGAGGTGCAACGTTTTAAGTCTTTTTGAGGACACATCCTCAAGGTGTTGTCTGAAACTGCCCTCTAAATTCTCAAGTCAGTTCAGAACTGGCTTCTGGCAGTGAAATTTCACAATAACAAAGCCAACTTAAGAAATTGACAGAAGACAGGAGAGCAATAGCGCATGACAATGTTAAGATACGGATGAGCCAATTTATGTGCATGAAAGTAGAATAAATAAGTATTTACATCTCAATGGGTAAATGCAGTTATGCTTTAATCACTGTTGTTGGGACACATGCTATGTAAAGTTGCAGCACTCGTGGGGTGGAATTGATCAACATTTCCAAAGATGTCAGTGGCAGCCAAGCTCAGCTGGTGTCCTCTCCGAATAAACATGATCATCCACTGCCACCAACAAAGGTGCCTGTTACTGAGTAAGGTACATTTTAACCAAATGTATTCAAACTTCAGAATGTTTGGTTTGTCTGTTTAATGGATCACCTGCCTGACAGGTTTCTCCGACTACTGTTCAGTACCTCAAGGTCTGCATACATTTGGTAGAAAAGCCAGAGTAATGAGGCTTTACGCCTGAAGATGTTTGACAGCCTTCCTCATTTTTTTTCCACAGCGCCAACATAACAGATGAATCACAGGAGAACTTTTCACAAGAGTCTGAAGCTCATTTGCAATCCTCAGAAATTTGAATAAACTCTACAGCTAATAACACCTCACAGGATCACTAAAATAAACAAATAAAAAACAACATTGTGAATTCCTGGCATGTTTTGAGTTTGGGTTGCAAACTGTAAATATAAAAAAGGGAAAGTGGTCAATTTTGTTATCCACCACTTGTAAAAAAAAAAAAAACAATCTTAATACCCTAAATGCAGAACAGACAAGAATGAGGCTTTTCAAGTTTGTATCCAGCATCTGTTTGCCACTTTGTAATCATATTTTTCCAACGGTTAGTGTTATCATTTGAACAAATCCAACCATATCATGCTACATTTATTGGGACTGCTTATAATGCATTGAAATACAAGATTTAACAAGAATGTTTAAATCTTTATTATTATGCAAGCAGTTCATAGGGAGGGCATTGTTCGTTTACAGCGCGTTTCAAATTTCCTTGCCTGGAGGTGCTTGCTGCAAGTTTTAATGCCAACATGGCCACAGCTTCTCATGAACAAGATGCCATATTCAACAAGACATGCTTTTCATTTTCAGGAAATGAAACCGTCATTGTACGAGCCGATCGAGAAGTGCACTCAATGTAGCAGTTAAAGGCCTGTGCAAGAAAACTGCAAGAGGCATACAGATGTGGCTGTATAGATGTGTCCTTGGTGAAAGTGATTTCATGAAAGAGAAGCAAAAATTAAAGCAAAAACACACAAGACTGTCACGCAATTATCTACACATCAACTATTGGAAAGCACTTTCAACTATAGCTTGCATGCTGTTCAAGTGCTCCAAGTTAAATCGAGCTCAAAAGTGTGCTTGTCAATGGAAACAAAAATTCCCTAATATCTCCAGCAAATAAGCAAAAGTGGAAAAATAAATTTTTTACTCATGATGTAAGCTAGCGTTTCTCCTCCTCCACAATTACATCGCATCATATCACCCTGCTTTGACAATAAAGCATTCACTTCTGCAACGTATTCCTACGAGGCGAAGAGGTGACGAGAGCATCCTACGCCAGAATGACTCGGCAGGATTTCTTTTGCACTCCCTACATCCCCACACTCCTTCCCACATACTGAATCACTGCTCACTGGCTGAGGCCCAGTCTGTCTCAACTCCTCCTCTTCTCATCGCTTCTCTTCTCGCTTCTGGAGCCTGTGATCAGATGTGAGTGGATGCTGACGCTTTCTGCAGCAACGCTTTCAACCATCAGCTCAAATTCTGGTCAGAAAGGTGGAGGGTCGGTAAGGGAGGGGAGAGAAAAACTAAAAAAAGACTGTTGGATGAGAAAAAAACTCAAAAAAGATTCAAGGCTATAGGACGTCTGAATGTCTGCAAATATTTTCAGACAACTAGGTCAAGAAAATTATAAAAAAGTACGTTATTATTATTATTTAGGATTACAGTTTTCACTCATTCTTTCATGTTTGATAAAATTGTTTCATTGCTAAATATAATAAGTTGACTAAAATTTTACCAAATTATATAGTCCAATATTGGAGTGTTTTTGAGTAAACGACAAGTACAGCTGAGGAACAAATGAGGAACTGTTTGAGAGTCTATAAACATTCTCTGTACCCAGAATGCATCATTATACTGGCCAGGATGTAGTTGTAGAGTAAACAACTGCAAAACTATTATGTTTCAAATTGTCACCTCGTCCACAACTTGACAAGAGCCGGTCACATTTTAAGCATTTGGGAGAGAGAAGAAAAGTAAAGTGAAAAAATGGGACAGAGTGTCAGAGAGCAAGTATTTTTATTAGCTTTTCAGATCTGTCTGATTCAATCTTACATGTCACCCCTAAAATCTGGTGACATTGTTGCTAGGCTTCACTTCAACAATCAGGCCTAACTGCAGATGACATTTGGAGGAAATAAGAAAAAGTGCAATATTTTGAGCAATAAACATTGTTCAAGAGGGGAAAAAATGATAACTGGCTAAAGAAAACACATTAGAAAAGTATTCTGTGGTGTTTAAAATTAAATATGGATTGTCATTTTCTGTGATCAAGGATTCAAAGACAAGAAATCTTTTCTTTATTTTGTCTATTGTGGAACCTTGAAGAATGAGCCTTTTTTTAAGTATGACTGAATTATATTAAAATGTAAGAAGCAAGGTCAAGAGCAAGGGAAGAATGCCAAAGAACTAACCATGTGAAGTCAGCACAGACCATTATGATACACATTTTTCTTGTCACAGGTGAATGGATGGTTGGCTGCTTGCGCCAGAGTAAACCCATAATCAAATATTAATTCCAGTTATACTTCCATCGTTTTTTTTATTTATGTAACTATTTGAAATGATTTATGTTACATTTCAAAGGCAAGTCATTTGGCCACATGCACCTCATTTACATTAACTACAGACACTAGTGAACCAGAGTAGCCTTTCAAATTCATTCACATGGTGGCATGCTTTAGGCACCGGGCTCCATTTCCACTTGTCTCTTGCCTTCCACAGAACAATATTACTGCATATTGAAAGAATGAGCATGGTAAACTGCTCCATTTCAAAAGGCACACAGGGAGGCTTTAAGAGACACGAGATACGGTAGATAAAGGGGCAGTACTAGAATACTCCTCCCCCTGTATGACTTACATTAAGCATTCTGCTCAGCTGAGCCTGCTTCTCCTGGTTCCTTCTCCCTTTTGACACTATCTAACAAAGCAGTCTGGCACTGGGATTGTGTCCAGACCCACCTTGATATGGCAAAATCTCCTAGGTGACTACTGTGCAGCGATTCAGGGTATGGCTTTCAGCTAGTGGAATTACATCTATTGCAGATTAGATAATACTAAGCTAAAAATTAAAAAAAAAATGTCTCATATTAATTATAAAATCCGTTTTCAAATGACTCAGTCTGTTTTTATTGACTTACAATTTACAACAAAGAGTTTGGCCCCTTACAAGTTTCTTCTGTTTTTTTTCTTAGGCCAAGCTAATTTAATAATCAGACAAAGATCATCTCAGTGAAAACATCTTGCAAAAGTAACGTCATTTATTAAGGGAATTTGCTCACTTTAAACTACAAATGCGGAAATTTACCATTGGACCAACCACACTTCCTACTGTGTTTGGGCTCATCTTCCTCTTTCTACTCGTTCGCTTTCATTCTGTGTCTTAGGGCTTCTTGTGAAGATGCTTTTGAGAACACACTCAGAGAAACGATGCACCCAAAATTCACATAAGCATAAAACGCTGCTGTACTACAACTTGTCTTGTGTTGCAGAATGATAATTATTTTGTTATATATTTACTCAACAACAAAGGTATATATATTTGCTACCACACAGATAGCAGCATTTAGAGTGGCAAGACAGAAATATATTTGTATCTATTTTGCTGTTTTATGAAAAAAAGGCATGCGTGCTTTCTGTGATTTTTGGGTGCCTAACTACTTAATATTTGCAATTTCAGCTTGGAAATGACAGATCGGTTATAGTATTGATGCAGTCTGTAAGATTATCATTTGAATGCATCTACTACTGTAAATGTAAATGTACCTCTACCAACAGCTCAACAATTCCAGAATATTCAGTTTGACTCAAATCATGACCCGCAATTATAAAAAGCCGTTCCCTGTGCAGGTCTATATAGCAATTGCAATTAAATCCTCATAACAAAAACTGAAGACTACAAAAACTCAGTTTTACCTTGTCATGTAGATTTTAGCTATTCTACTTTTTCTTAATCCTTTTAAGGATTAAGAAAAAGCTGTCCATTGTAGTGGACAGCTATTGAAAAGCCATTTTATTGTGCTTCTTGTGAATTTTTATGTTATAAATGCACACAGACCACTGAAGTGGACACTAATGCATCATAAAGTACACTACCAACTAGTGGCCATCAACTGCAAATGCAAGAAATTATTTTTTGTTAAATTAAATATGGCCGACAGACAAAAAAGCATGCCAACAGACCCAATCCCTCCTTCTATGACTCTTGCAGGTAAAAAAAAAAATATTGTGACATCAGATAACCCCTAAAGAACAATACTACTGATGTATTTTTCAAAAAACTTTGTATTTGGAGAAAATTACAACTGTTCACCTGAAAGAAAAAAAAAAACTCTTAAATTAAATAATAATTTAAGAGTTTCCTACCTTTTTTTATGCATTAAGAAAAACAAAAAATTTGCAAAAAAATCCTGACACAGGATTAGAATTCATGCATGAAAGGGTTAATTTACTTAGATATGCATCTACCAGCAACTGAATTTGACTTGAGTGACTGATGGTTTAATTCTTGAGCCGACAGGCATTAGATGATGCAAAGTATTGCGACATGGCTAATCCTTTTAGACGCAATACTTTACTTTAGAAAAAAAAAAGTACAATCAACGCTGTTAAACTAATCTGCATAAAATAAGCATCTGATCTTTCGATACCATTTTGTGTAATTCCAGTTGTCTAGCTTTTGAATTCTCATAAATCTTCAAAAAAAGAACCTGCTATTTTCTTGTACTACAGAAGTTGAACTTCTCTTCCCCCCACATTTGAAATGTGTCAAGTGACTTTGCAGCCCCTTGTTTCCCATCGTGACATCTCTTAAGCAACGCAGAAACTCCGCTCTTCTGCAGCGCCGTGACTTGAGGTCATTTCGTTCAAAATGCTTACTAAATGTCAGAGGCGGTCAAGCGCCTCTACAAGAACACAATCCGCCCTAAAAGCTGCTGCTGGCCACCTGTCCATCACATCAGCGCTTTCTCAGGTTATTGCTTATGACGTTTAACCCCTTCACGTCTTTTCATCGAGGCAAATCACTGTCAGATGATATGATTGGCTATGATGGATAGTGGATACGTTTGTGATTGGATGAGACAGTGGGCACAAACTTCCTTGAGGTGAGGTTATTCTCCACTTGCTTCTTTGAACTTGAACAATATTTATATAAAAAAGATTCTAAGACATATTTGGAAGAAATCAGGAAATATGTTTTTAGCTTTTTAATATTTATTTTAATATTTTTTTAATATTTATAGAGGCATTTCTCTACCATTATTAAACATTTTCTGACTATGTGCAAAAAAATTTGTCACCTGATGCTAAATATAAAATAGCTGCTAGCTTTCATAGTTTGAATGTTTGTAGTTTTAGTAAAGTCTCTGGGTGGAATCACTCTGACATAAGATGCATAATCAACGCTCTGATAACCGTGAACAAAACAGCATCTATAAAGAGGCACATTTGTACAAGTCTACCCCCTTGTAGCTGAGTAAAGATCACACCTGTGCCAACGCAATGGGAAATCCTAAAAAGCAGAGAAAGTAACTTAAATAGCAAGTGTTTAAATATCAGCAGGGACAAACAGAGAAAGTACAATAGAAGCTGAGAAGCAGCCGTTCCGGGAGCATCTTTGCCCTGCAAATGGTTTTCCAGGCGCTGAAACAGTGCTGCCAAATGAAATGCTGTCTGTTTACATACTGTACAAGTGCAAAAGCTAGCAGTTGACACAGGCAGCAAAGTGTGATTCTGCCCCTGCTCAGAAAGTCACAGTTCATATTGCACCAGACCGAGTGTGAGGGTCTCGTTTAGAAGAAAGGAAAAAAACCAAACAAAAAAAAAAACAATGATGCGGATTGTCATCTGCTGTAGTTTTTTTTTTTTTACAAACAGATTACCTCTCTCTGTTGAACTTGAGGGAATGGAGGACTGCCGGTCTTTTCTGCCTCAGGTTCCACAAGTGGACGGTGTCATCGGCCAAAGCACTCACCAGTGCTCCCTGTTACATCAGAGATAAAGTTTTGTTTGTTTTTTTATTTTATATTTCAACTTTTCAAAAAATAAAGTCCAACATTCAGAAATACATGAGGTTAAAACAGAATTTTTCATAAACACGTCCTCAGACTGCATTCCCTCCTGCCCGAGAACATTAATCACATTCCGAGGCAGTTTGCTCCCAGGTAACGATGATGATTCATAAGATGTATAAAAGTGTATGTGTGCATGTAGGAGGAACTAAAAATCATCTCCATCTCCCCGGAGGATTTGTTTGAGCTGCTGAGTCACAATCACAGACACGGAATCACACATGCGCACGAACACAGACAAAACACACACGACTGAGCATGAAATGCTGCTTTCACCAAATACGTTTCAAAACATAATCAAGTTGGTTTTATTAAGTGACTCAGAACGGCCTGGAGGTAATCCAGACCACGGGCATGTTTAAGACTTCCGGATTCCCACTCAGAGCTCGCTGATACTTGTGTCTGTCTTATTGTTTTATAATAATATATGGATAGAATTTTGAATTTAGTTTGAGCCATTGCAAAGCAAGGTATTGGTTGAACTGTTAAAAGTAAAAAAGGAATAAGAACTTTCTTCATAAGCTGTGATTTTTAATTTCAAAAATGCTTCTTTAAATGAAAACAGACTATCAGTATATTAATATTAATGTTTTTAATGTCGTCTGAGAGCATTATTTTTCATTTGTATTTATTTAATTTTAAATCAGGGTTATTCATAAGCACATTAAATATTCATTAAATCTATATTCCTTACTCCTATTGTCTTTGCTTTTAATTATATTACACACACTTTCCTAATTACTCTTCTAGCATAAAGAAATATTTTGCATTAAGAAATATTTTTGAACAGAATTTAATTCTGCTCAAAATAGAGAAACAGGAATTGGCTAAATCCAGCAGATAATGAAATTACAAGAAACAGATGGACCACAAATCTCTGATCACAAAACATTGTGAATGAATTTATTCAAAACCTTTCTTGTCAAAAACACAAAAGGTGTTCTCAACAAGTCAAATTCATCCATCCACACCTGTACAATACATCAACAAGCAACTTGGACTCTTCCAAAGGACTCTTCAGGCTGTGGCACAGCAAAGCTGCAATCATCTGGCATCTGAGGCATAAAAATTGAAATGGGACCCACCTCATTGATGAGAAACTGGAGCTGGATGACGGCCGCACCGCTCTCATGCTGACAGTAGCATTCGACCCCCGGACGACCAAACCTGGAGAATCTCAGTCAAGAACTATAGCTCTGCAGATATACGAGTTTGAACAGGAAGGCTTTAAAGTAAGCATACCACTTTCATTTACTTCTGATTGCTGCTTCACGAAATGTATACACAGATAAGGATGTTACTATGCTGATCTGCCTCTCCTCTCACATGCAAGAGTAAATTGGCACAGTCTCAGTCATCTTTCTATAGAGTTAAGTTGTTACAACTGTCAGAAGAAAAGTAAGAAAACCCTAAACTAACAGACGAGTTTACTGAAACGTTCAGCCCCTTTGAACTGTATGATTAGGACCGACGATGCACAAACTCGTACATATGAAGCTCCATTTTGACTATATGACCTTACAACATCTTATTATTTCCCAAGACTTTTGTGAAAATATTTTGCAGACTGTCGAGATGAAAGCAAAACTCTTTGGAAGACGCATTCATCGCTACATCTGGTTTAAAATATGATTTAATGGAAAGAAAATCGGGCATTTACATGGTAGCAATGTGGCAATTACATTGACAAAACCATGAATTCTCCTCTCAAGCAGAAAATCCTGAAGGAGAATACTGAACAGTTTATGTTCGAAAAATTCAAAACACTTTCAATAAACGTTCTTCAGTTTGGTTCAAGAAATTGAAAGAAACAAGTAACAGAAAAAAAATTAATCTGAACTCATAAACGTAACTATTCCGTAAGGCAGTGAGTTGCACTGGAAGCGGATGCTGCTTAAGCATGAAGGCATGAATTAACAGTACAATAAGGTGACCTGGTCAAACAGTTGTGGACAAAAACAAAAGAAACTTCCAAAACACTATCAGGCAGACTTCCATAATATATATGAGAAACTGATTCAGAGAAACTGAATCAGGACTCAAAAGGTGGACATTATGCAGAGAGTATGAAAAATGATCCCAGAGAGAAAATTGAAATGAGAGTACGAATGAAATTGGAAGAACTCTTATGACAGCTACAGAGAAAGGACAGAGCAGAAGGGAGGAATTGAATTTCAGAAGTAACCGGAAGAAAAGATAAACAGGAGGAGACTGACAGAGAATAAGGGGTTTCACTGTTCAAGGAGGATGAATGAGTAACCTTACTGATTATATCCATTCATTCTCCCCAAGAACGTCAGCTGGGGATGGCAATTTATCACGAAGGGAACATGGAGGTGTAACCATCTTAGAGTCAACAACACTACTGTTTATCAAATATGCACATGCACTGATGGAAGTTATTTTATTTGCAGTCAGCAAAGCCACCAAACTGCATGTACCTGCAGACATCAAGACATTGAACAACCATCACTTGAAAACCCTCCTTAAATCAACAAGCATAAAGCAAATAAGAGAATGTAGCAAGGTTCACCCGCTTAAAAGTCTCCGCAAGATATTAGAGGGAAAGGAGCTTCTCACCTTCCTCATATCTGCTTCTAGACTCTTCAGGTGAATTATATGCCATGTTATTTTATCCTAAAGAGGCAAACCAAGGATTAAATCTGAGCACCGAGGATCCCTTGACCAGAGAAAATATCCACCAGCTTTAGTGGATTTAAGCCAATAAGCCTCCAGGGGGAGTGAAGACACTTCAACCGCAAGACCAGGAGGGTGCAACCAAGTCAGTAACAATCGAATCTTCCACCAAGTCATGTGGACAGCTTAGCTTAAAAAGCATGAAAATTATTTGGCCTATTTAACCCTCAATGAACCTCTGAGAGCCAAATCTGTCCCAGAGAATGCAGTAGGTACTCAAGAGTATGAAGAGATTTTATTAAAAATACAAATCAAGTTTCTTCAGAATCCAGATTAGAGTGATGGGGTAAAGTGAAGCATGAAAGATTGTCTGAGAAAATAAACTCGTTATTTTTTGGTGGAGTAAATATTATAAACAGCCCATATACAAGGACTGTGTTTGATCAAATAAATACATCAGATGGTATTATAACAAAGTGTAATTATCACAGCTTCACAAAATGTCTATGCAAAATGTATACAGTCTTGCTTGTATTTAAAAAGAAAAAGACTAGTTCCACTTTTACTAAGATAACACATATTACCATCATAACTAGTGTGTTATATACCTAAGGTTTAGAAACTATGACAAAAGCAATAGTTGAGGTAGCTGGGAGATATTTGATGACAAAGATGAGTCATTTAAGCTTACATTTTAAAAGCTACCAGTTTAAACTGGAGTGGAAAACAGTGAAAACCACTGGGTATTAAACGTTTGTAGAAGTTGAGCTTTTAGGAAAGCTGAAGCCCTGTGACCAGGGCTCAAACAGTTTCTACAAGCTGAAATTACACTGATTAACATCTAGTGGTGGTAAGATTATCGGTCGCTGTTATTTTTGTTTTTTTATAATAACGATAATGATAATAGTAGGAAAAGTCAAAAAGGTTGTATGCTCACAAAGTCACAAAAACAAGCAGGTCTCCCTGCAGATCTGTGTAAATCTGGGAACTTTCAAAAATCGTCCTCTGCTCAGAACCCATCCTTCATTTCTGCACACAACGTTAATGAGCATAAATGCAGCAGCGCAGCAAGGTGTTAGGCACAATGCTTTGGACCCAACAACAGTGCAAACCAGCCAACTTGGAGTGAGTTAATTGAAAGCGCTGTCCTAATGTTGCCTGGCAACCAAATCTTCCAGGGGCTCAGAAAGAGAGAGGAAAGGATTTAAGGTTGTGCTTTTTAAACTGCTCATTTCGCCTTCTATTTGAAGAGAGCCAGCCGTCCGACAACTCCATTATCATAGCACACAGACACACACACAGTGACCCAGACGGCACTTAAAAACATCTTGGATATATATTAATGTCTATGCATTTTGTGTGCATTTACATTGAGTGATAATTCAAAGATCATAAGTCATGGGGTTGGTATAGTAATCAAGGTAAACACAGGAATCATATCAATTGCAATGAAGTCAATATTATTAAACAACGCGTTTGCTTTATTTTTAAAAGGAAATGTATACTTCGTTCTAAATGCTGTTTTACAAGATATTATGTTTTCCCTCGGGCAAGACGTTTACTACAATTTTCCATAGACCGTCTGGATGGAAGAAAACATTTTGTTCTGCACATTAATTTAACTTAACATTACTGATCTTGACACTGTTGAACAAAAATCTTTTAACTAACTTGTAAGAAATTGTGGTAATCATAAACATTCTCTGTCCATAACAGATGATAAATAAGTGCAACAATGAATCAATCCAAATAAAGACCAGTGGCAAAAAGATTTGAACCCTCGAACATAGTTTAGCAGACATTTAGATTTTTTACACAAGTATACACTTAAATCAATCAATTCAATTTATTCTAGTAACTAAAAATCAATTCTATTTTAGGAGCAGCTATCTTCATTTTAAAATAAAAACAGCTAACCCCACAAAGCCAACGCATCATTTTTCACATATCTGGTCTCCCCAAATCTCCAATTTGAAGCCCTGTTTAAATAATAAGCAGCATGTGTTTAATGTCTATTAGTGATACTCCAATGCATTTCAGTCTAAAACATTCTGTCCCTTACTGAATTAAAAAAAAAAAACACCCAGCACTTTCCAAGAAAAGATCACCGACATCTCAGCTGTCCATATTTTTCCGTCGTTTTAACAAACATGACCTAAAGTTCCTCTGATGTGCCCCCTCTCAATCAACGTGGGCCAGGCCTCACAGGAGATACTGCTGACAAGAGCATTCCTCATTCCTTTTAAGCCGAGTGAGGTCTCTATCCCGGTCCACATCCTCTCCCCACACTGCACCAACTCTATAAGTAGACAGACTGGCCGCGGGCAGCGATGGCAACAAGACAAGAGTACAGGAAGACAGAGAGTGAAAGCAGAAAGTGGGTCAGCTTTGTGTCCCGTCAAATCCAATGAAAATTTCTGGAGCTTTTCTAGAAGTCAGAGTTGACTGAATTCACTTTCATATTGCTCTTCTTATATCTATTTCTGTCCAAGTCACGAGCCTATTTCCTTATAAACAAAAGGTAAATCGGTGGGTATTTGGCTAAGTGATGCGGCTGGAAAACACTGAAAAATTATAAACTTTTCACAGAGTACATCTGATTTAGAAGCACATTCTAACCTTTGGTTGAAATGTCACATTTGATTTCATTCCGTAGTAATAACACAACAGGAAAAATACAGAAAATGTTATGCTGTGTTAATCTATTTGTAAAATACAGGAGCAAATAGAAAACAATTATATAAGTGCAGAAAACTGACAAACGCAGAGCTGCAAAAGTATTGCGCGGCTTCAAGAGCGATGATAGAATAATTACAATTAACTCCCCATGCGGGTTTCAATTAAAGGAGCCCATGTTTGTTTCCTCTAAATTGAGTTGCGGTAACGCAGAATTTTAAGGAATTTCCTATCTGGAATTGGAATGTCTTCGAGTGAAACCTCACACTCTACGATCGAACCCGTCATACCTACGATTTTAAATCGGCTACTGTGCGGTCGCTCACCTTTTGAGAATCGGCCCACGATTCTAAAATGGTGTAGCGTGTATGGTGCACACAATCAGTCAGATCCCAGCAGCTCAGATAGGCAGCTTGTGCCTTTTCATATTAACAACAAATGGAATAAAGAAAAATAAAATTGTGTCCAAATCAGCATCAAATATGTTAATACATAATACAAAAATTAAAAATTATAATACAAAGCTCAAAATTCTTACTTTATGTAAAAGAATGCATAAAGAACTGACAGATAGGACACCTATTAGACACAAATTAAACAAACACAGGAAAGACAAGAGAGTTAGATTCTTTGTCAACTCGCGAGGAGAACAGACAGAGATGTGTTTTCAGTTACAAATCTCCTACCGCTCTGAAAACACATTTGCCTGCTCCTCTCTTTTTATTGCTTT
>CAEGAF010057137.1:0-13237 GCA_903067075.1 Micropoecilia bifurca | reverse complement strand
TCAATCAATCAATCAATCAATCAATCAATCAATCAATCAATCAATCAATCAATCAATCAATCAATCAATCAATCAATAAATCAATCAATCAATCAATCAATCAATCAATCAATCAATCAATCAATCGGCTGTTTGTATGTATAAAATGTAAGTGTAAACGTTGAGTAGGGGGTTGTGACCAGCTGCAGCTTATTTACATCTATAATGACAAGAGGCCATAAAACACGTCATTCTGAAGGGAGTTCAAAATAGGCAGAACTGACCAAAGTGAAATTGCATTACCTGAGAATGCAAGACATGTAATGAACATGTGATGTACAGTCCAAACCTAACTCGGGTTGTTCAAGGAAGCATAAATAATGATTTATTTTTCAGAGCAGTGCTGCATAGTTGGCAACATTTTCCGTCTTTTTCTTTCTTCCAACCTTGCACACTCTTTGATAGCCCTGAATGAGAGGACCTTTAGCCACTGTCGGCTTTTTTTCCCTGCCATTGTTAGATGGAGAAGAAAAGCAGGAAAACATCACAGGGGGTTTAGTGTGCAAGCAGCAGCAACAGGAGCAGGAAAAATGGGCCAATGTGCCTGGTAAAGCCCATCACTGCTCTCAGCACTTTTCTGTTTTAACATTATTTCTGTTTGTGGTAAATTATCAAGTCTTAAAGTCAAGTAGAGTCTAAAATCAAGTTACATAACTGCAGTTCACACCTCTGGCAAAATTAGCATATAGATTATGGTTTTACCTTATTTTGTTTTATTGTTTTCTTCTCACATAAATTGTATTTTATGCTGGCTTTATTTCCAATACAGCTAATCTTTTCCACATATTTAGGTTGTTTACCCTGGGCCCTGAAAAGGCTCTGACCGCCTCTGGTTCAAATAATTTATAAATGAACTCGATTAGCATTTTGATAATTTCGTCTTATTTTCTATTTCCATTATCTAAATTCTGCATTGTGTGTAATTTTAGAATTTGATCTGCTTTTAGCACATTTTAATAAAACAAACAAATAAAAGAAATGATGTTATAATACTATCTAACTAAAATAATACAGTATCTAAACAGAATGTATATGAGGCATTCACTTAATTTTTACAACCAAAATAAATGCTGCTGTTATTATTACAGGTAAATAATACATGCAAGTTATTTTGATTAACTTTTAAGTTTCATTGTTTTAGACATATGTAACCTACACTTTAGAGTAAATAACAACGCTCCAGGAGAAAATAATGTACTTGATTTTGTCAGGAATAACAATTTACATTCATCACTGATCATGATTCCCAGCCCCGGCCTTTCTGCATGGTGCTTGCATGTTCTTCCTGTGCATGCGTGGGTTTTCTCCGGGTTCTCCGGCTTCCTCCCACAGCCCAAAAAACATGACTGTCAGGTTAATTGGTCTGTCTAAATTGTCCCTAGGTGTGAGTGTGTGTGTGCATGGTTGTTTGTCCTGTGTGTCTCTGTGTTGCCCTGCGACAGACTGGCGACCTGTCCAGGGCGAACCCTGCCTCTCGCCCGGAACGCCAGCTGGAGATAGGCACCAGCAACTCCTGACCCCACCAAGGGACAAGGGTGCAAGAAAATGGATGGATGGATGGATGGATCACTGATCATGATATCTTTACTTTTAATCATGAATAAAGTACATTTCTACCCATGATCTTTGGTAAATATGCAAGCAGTTGCTGTCCCAAAGTAATAAAACATGTTAACCAGAAGCTGAAGGAGGAATAAGGGTTATGCTTTGTTCTGTCAAAAAGCTTTAGATTCATCAGTGAAACCGATGGTGAAAAACAAGTTGAATGTATTTCTCTGCTTGAATTCTGATTCCACTCTGGTGATGACCCATCTCTCCAGGGGCCTTTTCATCAGTGCTCATTTGTATGTTTTCTCATTCCTGCAGTCCAAGAGTAACACGATGTGAATAAAAACCTTGCACTTCCAGGAAAAGGATATATTTCTAAATGTATAAAATATAGAGTTTTCTAATTGGTCATAATTTGTTGGATTAAGTACTGAGCTAAATTTAGAAGTGTTAGTAAAATGGACCAGCAGTTGAATGGCTAATATTCAAATTTCAAACTGATAGTGTTTTACAAAGAAAAGCTAATACAATAATGTTATGTTAATGTTATGTTAATGTTGTGTCATGCGAGCATAATTGAGTATTATTTGATTCATGTTGGGAACAAAGTCACATGTCTTTACAGTGGCATGGCAATGCATGACAGAGGTGTTCATTTCTTTTAGTTGAAACCACTCCTTATGTCAGCAAACGATAAAAAAACATAATCTTTTTGATATTTCAATTACAATTACAGCAACATGACTGTCTTAACAAAGAAAATATATTTTTTATTAGTTCTTTGTCATTAACATTTGAGTTCTTTTGGATTCCTTTAGTAACAATGAAGGCTTTTACTGGATTTCTTTTCCTACTGTAGACAACATGTACAGTAGATGTTTTACGTATAATGGCTTTGAACTTCTCCTGATGACATTTATTAATGTTTTTGTCCCCGGAAACAACTGCCACTTTATTTTCTTTCTCTCCACTGCTTCATAGCAATTAAGGCTAGAATATTGAGGCATGTTGATGAGGGAATTTCATAGCTATTTTATGGAATGGATCGTATACACACTTTTGGCAAATGCGATTGAGTTTTGCTAAGAAATGCAAGGGTTTGTTTTGAGAGTTTGATAAAATTCAAAGGTCATTAAAGAAATGTTTTACAATCAAAACATGACTGATTTTTTTTTAAGGAAACTTCTTGAAAAACATTTCTCTTCAAACAGTCAAGCAATTATTTATTTTATGAATAGTTCCTCAGAATTCTTTTGGAACTAAATTTTTTCATTTGTTCAAACTGCTTGATTTACCTTTGCTTTCCTTTTATCTTAATGTCCTCAGTTTGAGCTCAGTTTAAACGGACAGTGGAATTAAATAGGAAGTCCCAAATAAAAAAGCTAGTGTTTGCCTTGATGCGAAGAAATTAAAATGTACTATAATATTCCAGACTAATGAGGCACCACTAACGCGTTAGGGTTTGGGCGTTTTCTTTTTTCTCTGTAACTTTAACTGTGCAGGTGGAATTGTGCAGCTTTCCAGTTTTACGTGCTTTGACACCAGGATTTGCTCTTGGACAGCAATCAATGTGGAGTGTTCCAGGGCTAAAAACCCTGCAGATAAATACAATAAGACAGGCTGATGCACACTGATGGGATTACGCTGTTGTCGCCATGGTGAACACAGCCTTGTTAGGTGTGACCTTCTCTTGGTCCAGAACAAAGGCCTTCAGAGATTATAAGACATTGCTATGTGCTACTATTTTCAGCTTTACGTTTTAATTACAAAGAAAAAAAACATAATACCTGTATGCCAACACTGAAATAAAATCATCTTCTTTTGCCCATATCTGCATTGATACTTTTTCTTTTTTGGTTTTACAGGTAATTCCAAAACAATACTGTTGCGTGTGAAAGCACAGGTATATATTAGTAAAAATAATAAACATTGCATCAACTTGTGGAGGCAGTCCACAATATCTCCTCCAAGTATTTGGCATTGGCTAATTTCTGGTGGGATGATATATCCAGGGTTAGAAAAGAGTCAGAAAAACAGTGTTTTTTTTCTGATCTGGAGAAGTACTGAGAAGAAGAAAAAAAATCTTTTTAGGCATTAAACATTTTGGGAGTTTGTACATACTTAGAAAATGTGTATAGCAGCTCTGGTTCTTCCCCAGCTTTTGCTCAGTGCACTCATTTAACTGTTATTGATTAGCAGTTAATTGTTTTGGAATTACCTGGAAAACCAAAAAAGAAAAACGATCAATTCAGATATGGGCAAAAGAAGATGATTTTTATTGCCTTTTTTCATTAAACAAAAGGCAACAACAAAACAAAAAACACTTTTGGAAATGTTTTGGATTGACTACTAAAATAGTACCACTTCAGTTACCCACAGTTTTATTTTAGTTTTTTAATCACCATAATCTGTGACATTGTGGTGTTTTTGCTTAATGTTTTCACATAGTACAAGTGCTGCGAATTAGCTGTTGCTATTGCACCATGATGCTAACATGGAACTGCTGTTTCATTCAGTTTGTCTATGTAAATGTGTGTCTGTCCCTATCAAATAGTCAGAATCTATTATAGGCTGGTTCTCACTTTGCTTGTCTTCCAATTTAGCTCAAACATTAGCCTCTGGTCCTGAAAATAACATTCCTCTATAATTTTGTGCTTGACTTTTCTAACCGGGCTCTAAAACCGGACACGCTTTGTACATTTCGAGTATTCCTGATTGCGTTGTAATTTCGTTGGATTTGATGCGAGTGGATTAGGCTTGTGTTCATATTTTGTGCTCACATATCCTTTTCAAACAGCAAAATCAATTTTGTTTTCCTGAAGTAAATTAATATTTATAGAGACATACACCGGAAGGCAAGTGCTCGAGTGGCAATTGGAGCAAGGCCTGCATTAGCAGGGAGGAGGAATTACTTTACATCCCAAAGTGCCCTTAGACTGATGAGCAATGGATGTTGTTTCTCAAAAATCTCTTCAGTACAAAGATCTCGATAAGATTTCAAACTTCCTGCCTGGATTAATAAGTCGTGTACGCTTACACTTTTTTTTTTTCTTCCGGAAGCGTAATTACAAGAAAAAGCAGCCTAAAATAAAAATATTTTAAAAAATCCTTATGATGAATTGAAAATGTCTCAGGATTACATAGCAGATAAATGCTGCTAGATCCTGTGAACAAGGGACGTGAAAAGGAAGGAATTTTATTTAGAGTATTTGACTTAAAAGCAAGGATTCAGCCAAGAAGAAAAGCAACAAGGCCCAGGAGGAGCCTGTCAGTGAGCTCTCCCACACAAAGCATCTCTGCTCTCATTAGTAATGTGTCATCGCTGGCAGCTTTCTACATGGGAGTATGAACATTATGCCCAGCAATTTACTGGCTGATAATTGCATGAAATATCTGTTCATCTTATTTTCTAATATGAGTTTTTGTTATATTAAACTGAGGTGTGTTGGCAGTGTACAGTTCTAAAATGACTGGGAAATGACATTCATTGATTTATTTATTATTAAAACTTTGGGACCGATAATGTGTGTTAATCAAAGCACTTTCATGCTCTTGCTAAGTGAATTTCCCAGAAACCTGTCTTTAAATCGATTCCACTCCTAACCCTCAGCATAAATTGTGCTGCAGTGATTGACTGTCCCATGTTCTGTTTCTGCACGGTGCCGATCCGCTGAGCAGTCCTGTGTGATCAGCAGGGATCACCATATTGGGGATCGAAACAGGCAGTCTGCCTTAGAATGAAATTGTTTTTGTGCATGTTTGCAACTCCTTCTCAATAGTTACTCACTTGTCATTCCATGCCTCATGGGGCCTTTTGTTTAGATCAACTGCTCACTATGCAGCAACATTTGGTTCTATGTTGTCGTTGGGATGTAAAAATGCAAATGCTAAATAATTAGGCAATCGTAATTTAACTGAGCTCATCTTAAAAAAATAATGTGAGAAGTCTGGGGTTAATTTTTTTTGTCACCTCTTTTTAATTGATGCGGAGGGTTTGATGATGCGTGCATATTAAATGATAGACTAAGGCTAGACATTTTTTCTATCTTCCCTTTTCTTGCACTTTTTTTGTTTCTTTCTGTCTGTTTCTCTTTCTTGTCACTGCTAGCACCAAGTTCAAACAGCTGCATTGCACTGAGGATTTGAACACTATTTGATTTGTGAGCTAGGATCAATTTCAACCTGGCTGGCTCACTGCTTGGGCAGCTTGTGTGGCTGCCAGTTCAGGGCTCTGACCTGGATTACAGTGCTCAATCAATGGGACTGAAGATTTTAACCTAAGTAAGAAAAGACAAAAGCTTGGCCTTTTAATGTCTTACACTCATGTTTTCTCAAAAACAGACTTTTGTCATCTTTATCAATGTTTTGTTTTTTCTTTATCTTATGTTGATAGGTTGCTTTGACATACATCATAATTTGCATGACTCACAACTAAGACGTCAATATCTATGGCATATTTAGATTTTAAATTATTTTTATGTAACCGTGATGTTTATTTTTGATTATAAAGTAAATGGACAAATGAGACAATGTAAATGCTGTATGCATAAAAATAAATAAATAAATAAATAAAACATTATAAAGAAAAGAGCATGTTCAAAACTAGCGTTGGTGTAATCTCCTCAGTGATCAATGGAAAACTCTTTACTGGCATTGCAGCAATTAAAACCTTGTTATAACTGCTGACCAGCTTTTTAGATAGTTTCACTGGTACTTTGATGATTTATAGTTTGTGGTGAGTTCCAAATTTTTGAGGTAGCAAGATATTTTTTGCCTCACTTTAATCTTTAGCTTCCTCCACAGCTTCTTATCAGTTTAGGCTAAGCCACTGCAGAATGGTAATATTACTTCCCATCAGAAAATACTGCACCTACTGTTGGATCTTTTGGGTTCAACCTTCATTTTTCTGAAACAAAGCATCATTTTAAAGGTGGTGTGTGTTTATCTTCATAGGCAAGGAGACGTTTACGAGAAAATTACAGCTCACCTAAACGTTCCCATGTTTACAGAAAGACCTATAATCAAGCTTAGATCGAGATGAGTTGTGACCAACAAAGCTAGACGAGGATCTAAGCTTTTCTTGCCTCCATTACATCGGGAGGTAAATGTTGACAGTGAGACGGGTGACAAAAAATGTCCAGTCTCAGTTGTAGAGAGAAACATTTTTAAGGCTCTTGCTCACATCTCGATGCAGTATGCTAATAATTATGAATGAAGCCTTATATTTTATGCCCAAAAATGTGTACCCTTTTCTTCTCTTCATGGCAACTGTAGACAAGTAAGACTTTAAAGCCTAGAACATGTCAGATTTCTAACAGTTTCATTTGAGTTTAATTGGAGGTTTGACATTATGCAAATGTGGAGGAATAACATTTTTTTTCTGGGGGAAAAAACAAAACAAAAAAATAAATAAAATTTTTTTTGGGGGGGGAGTAGCTGAATTGTGCTGAGCCCAATCAACCCGTCAATTACAATATAGTTTATATAATATGAATGACATTGTACATCAGAACCGTGAAGTGCATTTGATTTATTAGCAACCCTGGAAAATCTACAGTAGCAATAATTACTGTTGTATTGTTTATTGATGAATGATGGTTAATGCCATAACATGCTGTTCAATATCATACTATTCCATGCTATTCCATACAATCATATCCCAAATATATATGATCATATTAAATCTTATTCAATGTTAAACCAAAAGAACACAGGTAAAATAACAAAAACTACACAAAAGTAAAATATCTAAAAGTTATTAGGCAAGAAAGAAAAACCCAAGTTAAGCTACCAGAACAGAGAGTAAAATGTGTGTTGTCTGTATCTTATACTGGGTTAAAGACCAGAGAAGAATTTGTAAATGACAACAAGTAAAGGTTTCTACGGTTTTGGAGTAGCAACCATAAAAGCATGAAAAAGAATATGAACTTACCTTTAAATGCAGCATTTCAGACGTATAAAATCAGACAAGGGATTTAATATAAATAAAATAATAATGAATTGAATGAACTTAAGGTAAAAACAAAACAATCACAGTTCATACACAGTTATGTTTATGTTTATAAACATATCCCCTCCATACAGAATAGCCTTATATTAAACAAGACAAGATGTAATAAGCATTAATTACTATATAAAATACCTGACAAATGATTGTCAGTCAGACTCTCTGGTCTGTTAGAAAATACCAACATTTTCCCGTGTTTTTTTTCTAAACTAAATTTAGCCTGGAAGTAATAAGTAAACTCCTAAAAATAAATATCAAATGTTACACATCACAATAAAGCTGCATTCTACAGCCAGTGAACTTGCAAAAAGAGATTCATGAGCTTTGACTTGACTTGTGCGTTCTGCTTTATCTACTCCTGCCACGCTATCATTGCGAGCTGAGCTATTCATGAACATTGTCTCTGTGAGGGAACAGAGGATTTACTTGGCGTCTAGTGCTTTCGAATAGATTGGTTCTTTGAGGCAGACAGGCATGTTTTATGGCTCCTTCATTTTGGAGTGGCAGTGCCAGAGTGAGGTGTGTCAACACAACAATGATCACACAGAGCAGCTGATTCAAACCGCTGGCAGCAGACACTGTTGCCATCATGCTCAGAGAGATCTATTCAGACAACACAAATACATGCCTTTACTATCAATAATAGCCAGGAGTTTGAAGTTGAATTACAGTATTGCAACAGCAGAAAAATCATACTGTTCTATAATTTGATAAATGAGAATGATACTGTTGAATGTAGATGAGGTCTGGAGACGCATACAACTGCAAACTTAGGAAAAATGAGTCGGAGGTTTGTCTTTCCAATACCTTCAAAATAGTGAGAAAAGGAGGAAAAACACTTCAAAGTAGGTAAAGCCTAAAGCGCTGCGGGTGCCTCTCGTAGCGTTAAACTTTCCGATCACATATTCCTCCTCTCTAAATAGGACGTGGAGAAAGAATGTAACAGAAGGAGAGGGAGGTTCAAGGACAGAAAGGGGAAATGTGATTGATCTAAAGTGAGATGTGTCTGGCCTGGCTTTCAGCTCAACCTCGTTGCAGCTCATAGATCCAGCCGTCCTACCTAAGTCGGGGTGATGGAGGAGCTTGTCTGCCTCCGTGCTGCAATGAGAAAAGACGTGGAAAAAGGCATTGTACAGGTGGCAACGGACAGATCTGGGAGTCCGCTGACACAGATGGAGACAGAGGCTTTTTTTGGCCGTATTTAAATATGTTAAGTTAGTTAAGTGAATAGCAGATGTCTGACTTACTAGAATACATTTGTGTCTTCTCTAAATTTTGTAGCTTTAAATTTGTAGATGTCAGACCTGAAAGGAAGAAGAATGAGCTCCTCATTTATAACTATGGATTGTGTATGTTATTTAGTACCTGTGTGTTAGTCATACAATCATAAAACCACATTTTTAGCTTTGAGGCACCATACTCTGGAAATTTACAGAACACTTATGTCACCGCAAAAATCTGAATCTATGTGCTCGTCAGTTTTCTTCTCCCGGCATAATACATGAAGGATGAGCTGACTGGTCTGCTCTCCCTCCACAGGCCGTCCATCTAGGCAGAACCATTTAGTTCAGTGGAAGGACAGATGTAGCTCAGAGTAAGAGTGGAAAGGCAGGGTGGGAGGGCAGGTTGTTCACCTGCAGTTGACACTTTTACCTAACGCATTTTGCTTCGTGTCTGTATTGCTTCTTATGACTGTCTATGCAAAAAAGTGTTCAGCAAGGTGCTCCGGCACTGAAATCATAGATAAATTACAGAAGCATGAAATTAATAGGTAACTAATTTGAATTTTACAATGCCATTTAATAGTACATTACTTGAACATTTTTGCATTCATGATAGACCACAAGCTTTATTGTATTTGATTGAGGTAATATGTAATTGACCAACTGAAATAAGGTGGTTTCAGAAAAAAAAGAAGCTGAATACAGGAGCAGTATGAACTTTTCAGATTTGAAAACTATGAATTATCCTTTCTCTTCACTTATGCACTACATTTTGTTGGTCTGACACACAGATATTGCAGTTTGTAGCTCAACCTATGCAAGGTGCGATATACAAGACAAAATATGGTCTGGTGAATGATAGGTTGTTTAAAGAAGAGAAGGGCTCGTCATTGTTTGGGTAACAACAGGATTTTGGACTGGGCCTGAATCTACTTATTGCCTTACCTGGGGCAAGAAAATGCTCTGAAAGCTCCTGGCCAGTTTCTGGACAATTCTGGCATCACTAATGAGCCTAGTGGGCCTTAACCTCTGCAGCAGACAGTAACCCAGGCAACAGGCTTCGCCAACGCATGCTCCCTCAGATTGTTTACAAATGACAAGTGGCTAAGGTGAGAGCTTGCTGCTAAAGTAGATGTGTTAACCTGAGCAAGCCTGCAGAGCTGTTACAAAAGTGCAGCCTTTATTGTTCACTTTTTTCCTGCTCTTAAGAGAGGCATTGCTCTTATTTTATTGTTTCGAGTTGATTAATAATAAATCCCACAAAGTGGATTTTAAACCCTTGTTTGTTGCTCTTGATTTGTTGGATTTTTTTTGTTTATCTTTTTGTCTTTTTATATTTTGTTATATTCTCCTACAAATGATTAATTACTGGGAAGTCATAAGTCCTTGAGTAATCAGTTCTCATGGTTACTTCTGACAATTATGAAGTGATTTTTTTTTTCTTCTGTGCCTCTAAATGTTGAGAAATTGTGTCCTGTTCAATTGTGTTTTGCATGATTGTGTTATTGGAAGTTATAAAGACCTATTTATTCTACCCTTTTTAAGGGCAACACCACCTTGCAGCTGTCAGCAAAGTAATTAGCTTACAAGCTGGCTCAAAGATATACAGAAACAAACCATAAGTCCCTAAATCACCAAACCCAATACCAACTTTTAAAACCAACTGATGTTTTTTTTTGATGATTTTTTTTTTTTTTTTGCCTTTTCCCGTCCGTTTTATTGCATAAATGCTACATTACCCACAGCAGTCAGAATCTACTGTTGTGTTGTTTTGGGCCTGTGTTTTTATGCCACACAACCATTAATTATCTTGATGTGTTATGCATCTGCTAATGATCTACATATCTGCATAAAGTCACAACATTAAATGTCTGAGCTGCTCCTTTGTATAGCTTGTTCCTTTTAATGTAATGCTTACCAAATGGCAGCTGGACAGTTAATTACCTCTCAAGATTACATGAGCAAGTGCTGTACTAACACATGCCTATTATGTTACACTGCATCAAAGAACATAAGAAACATTTCTACAAATTATTGTTTGCAAAATGTGAATGATGGTTGGAGAGAACTGAAATAAATAAATAACTGGATTCTTTTCCTCCCATTTAATAGTCCACATCAATTGCTTTATTATTTTTGCTATATGTATACATAAATATCTGGTCAGTAATTTGGCTCAATATGTTGATGGAAACAGAGCTGTACAAACATGAATTGCTTTGCACAAAGACATCAACAGTAGGAAGAGCATGTTAGATTTATTAAACATTGTAGCTTTATTTGGCCAGCCAAATATAGCTATAAAAAATTTTGTGAAGCTTTGCGTTCAGGTTACCAGTTGTGGTGACTTATGTGACAGGCAATAAAATTACTAAATATAAACCATGTAACACAGATAAAATTTAGTGTTTCCTTTTTCTTAACTACACTCAAAATCAATTGCGTTTTAAAATATACCCATGAAGTCAAAGTCATATTGACGATCTTGAAATTACTCAGGTTGGTATTTCGGACAAAAAAGAATGATCAAGAAATCCATCATTAAAACATTTAAACCCTGAAATATTTTTTTCATTTTGACTTTTTTAACTTTTCTTTCATATGACAACTTGCACGAAAATAAAGCATTTTTTTTTTTTTTTTACCAAATTGATGAAAGGTAAGATTAAAAAAATAAATAATATTTTAATTTCAATAGAGGTCTTGAGCAAAGTTTTTTTTTTTTCAGAAAAAAAAACATTAAAAGAACATGGATGGGATGCCCAAAAATATGAGTGAACTGTGTTTTCCAACAAGGATAACATCAAAAACTCATTGTTCGAAAGTTATTTGGTAATAAAGTGCATTTTTGTAATTCTTTTGTGTTTACTTACTCTTAAAAAAACCAGGAATAAAGATTTGAATTTTAGTAATTTTAACAACTGAAACAGAACTAATACAGATTACAAAATGGTATGAGTCCATCTGTCTGAACACTGAAGCAAAGGATTGAAGAAAAAGTCATATGAAATAGCTGCCATTTCTTATGCCAAGTTCACAACTGGGCTTTTACTCTTTTTTTCTTTCCTGTTCCGCGTTTCATTATTTAGCTGCTCTATAGTGTTCCAGCTAAGTTGCTTCCTTCGGTCTGGCATGCTGGAGTCCTATCTCTTGATCATACACCCTGGTGGGAAAACACATCACCACCTTGGCAATGTTTCGAGCAGAGATACAGCATGTTGGTGAGGTGTGGAATTGGTGTGCAGTGATGGTCAGCGCTCATTGATCTAAGGCTGGTATGAGCTCTGTTTCTGTGGGAGGCAGAGGAACAGAGCTTAACCCGCTGTTTGCCATACACACGGTTACTGGGTGGTGGAACTTGCACAGCTAAGAAACATACACTTTTACAGCGCTAACAAGCTGCAAGAAAGACTTCTGGTGGTACTAAAAGTTGTATTTAATGCTTCTGTCATGCAGCTAATTTGCACTGGTGCCACTCTGATTCCATGCAACTGAGAGTTATCATGCATTCATGATGCATTTGTTATTTTGAAGGAAAGCCGTGATGCCGTCTCAGGGTTTTTTCCCCATTTATTAATAGATTTTTAACCTTAACTCTTGTCATTTGTATGAGAAAAATTTTAACAACCAAAGTTACCCAGAGTAAAACATATCTAAAGTTTTGCAAGGTGATTAGCCATGTCAAAATTCATTCCCTTGTTCTGGGCTTTGCTTTGTATAGAGGGTCCGGATGCTCTGCTGTTGAGAAATGATTGTTTGCTGGAGGCTTGGTCTCTGTTGAAGTTTTAAATTTTACTTATTGCTGACATGTGCTGTAAACAAACAACCAAACAGAATCATCAGAAAACTTTGCATTGCTTCAAACTATCCAGGTGGCACACTGGTGGCCGCTCAGACCTACCGATTTGGTGCAGTGACATTCGAATATGCATGAGTCATGCCATCTGTGTTTGTTGTGGTGATCTCTCCCTCCCAGCCCACCCATGATCTATGCCATATTTTTATTTTCTTTTTAATTGAAAGCAAAAAAATAAAACCCTGCATTTGTCATTACACATTATGTTATTTCCAATTGCCTATGACACAGCAAAGTTTCTTTTTTGTCATTTTGCTCAATTAAAAGAATAACAAACTGATCTTAACTGATTCCTTAATGTGCTGCCTGCTTGGTAAGATGGTCTTAGGTCATGGCTTGCCAACTTTAGTTTTACAAGAGTGTTAATAAGAGCCCCTTCAGCTTGTGTACAAATGCTATTTACCATTTTACATTAAAATGTATCTTTATAATAATTAAGGATAAAATGTAGTAACCCTATTTGAGCCAGCTGAGCTGCAGTGAGCAGTAGGGGTTGCACCAATTAGTCGACTAGTCGACTAGTCGATTCTTGTCTCTGCAATGACTTTTTTCTGGGCCAGTCGA
>CAEGAF010057134.1:0-35073 GCA_903067075.1 Micropoecilia bifurca | reverse complement strand
ATAATATTGCTGACCACCATATTGTTGAGTCATGTTAGTCAAGGCCTTTTTCTTCTTGGCGTCCTTGTCTTGCTTATACATATAAGAACATTGTATACTTGCTTTATTTTGAATAAAAACTCACCTGTTTCATCAGACCTTTAAAGAAACACATCCAAACATCCTTGGGCAATTCTCTGTAAAAACCCTGAAATTAATATTTTATTGCAGCAACAATCTCACACTGAAAAACCCCAAAAACATTTACTTTGACATATATTCAGTTGGTGAAAATAAAATCCTAGGTTTTTTCAGGATTTTTAAGAAATACAACAAAACACACTACCCTCTAAAACCCAGAAATGGAGATTTATTGTGTCAACTTGTGTTTTGCTGCAACGCAAACTGCTGCGTCTTGTCTGGTTGGGGCCGTCTATCTCACCCTGCCTTTGGCCTTGCCTCTTCCTTTGGCGCTGCAAGTTAGACAGAAATGTTAGCACATTTATACAAATTAGCATCACAGTTGGTGTTGGACACTCAGGGATTAATTCACATTACATGAAAGAAAAACAAAACGTTAGGCAATATATTAATTTAGTTGTTAAACACGTGGATAAAAAGGAATAAAGGAAAACTCTACAGATTCTAGGGTTAGTTTGTTAATTTGGAACAGCTTTCCCCTCTAATCAATGATTCAAATTTGGCATTTTAAATCTTAATTCATTCCAGCATAGAGTAAAACAATGTTTCTTGGAAACATTGTTTTACTCCATACAGACTAGCTCTATTTTATTGATGTAAATCTTGCATTTAGATGCTCTACATATTACATGGAAGACAATGACTGTTCTAAACAGAGAACCCAAACTGTTTTTAAAGTTTTAAGTCTATAAAAAAAGCTCCAGTAGAATTAGTTTTTTCAAGAGACGAGTGTGTGAGTTTACAGATGGCTACTGCTTACCTCTGGGTGGCCTGAACTCGATTCAGGAGCAAGTTGATCTGTTGTGGAGGACAAACGGACTAGTTAAAGTCACACTGAATGCCAGAGGGAATCTGGTGGTGCTGAAGAAGAACTGAGGTGCTGTTTGTTTCACTGATGGACGTCTAAATAATTCCTGATTGAACTCGATCATCAAGAAAAATGAGAGGAAAAGGCAACGCGATCTGAGAAATGAAATGTTTATCATCACTGGCTGTCAAAATGCCGCTTCAGCTGAGGAATCTGACAAAATGATTTCAGCTCAAAGCGAACGAGAGAGACAGCATGCCTTCAAGATATAAAAAGGTGAACAAGAAACACAAAAAGCAAGTGACTTGTTAAATGGCAAGTATGTTATTCTCATAAAGGATATCTTTAAAGATATATGATATAGTGAGCAATGCTGATATTGTTAGCATATGTATTCGGAAAATAGGAATTTCCATTAAGATTGATTTAAATACACCGTTTGGCCAAAAAAACAAAACAAATTATCCTCCTCACCAATATCAATATTTAGCTAATTATGCTCATGCCAACATATCCACTGCACTTATCTTAATTAACACCTTTTCACAACCATTTCAAGACCCAATTCCAACACTCAGTAACTTAGATATTGAATATTGCGTTTTGGTGTATTCTCAGAAGTGTCACCTTAATTATAACCAGAACCATTCACACAGGAACCTTGCAGTTCCCGTGATGTATTCAGTTCATTTTGATGATTTTTGAGCAGATGTCTCAAAAAGACGTTTAATACCGTTAGCATAATTATCACTAATGCCAATTTCATGGTTGGAACACAGACATGTTTATTAATCATGAAAAAGAGTATTTACCTTGGCTCAGAAAGTCTAGTGTAGGCATTTAAACTAGAGTCAAGTAAATTTGTTGGAAAAATGTTAAAGGAAAAGCATAATATGAATTACTGGAAAAATTTGTAGTATATGTTGATTTTGTGACAACAGCAGGAGAGCTAACAATTTCCAGATAATGTCAAAACCAAAAATTGCTTATTTAAATTATATAATATTATTGTTCCATCTGTGGAACAATAAAGTCCCCACAGATGGAAAATATTTATTCCTCTGTAACTGATTAATCTTTGCTGTATTAACCAATAATAACTCAGTTTAATCAAGCACGTCTACTTCTCTGATGCTAGCTAATTGCGCACTGATTATTTATAAATAAACTTAAACATAATGTCTTATTGACTTTAGGTTGTCGGGTCAGGACTCACGTCATATTTCTGTCTCTTGAGCTTCTCAGTGTAGTCGAATTTCTCCGCTTCCAGCATCATCAGCCACTGCCACAGCTCACCGGCCTTCTCCCTTTTAAACATAAGGCAGGAAAATCAGCGGCTGAAAACCAAAACCTGCTACAAACTCACACGACAGATGGCTTTTGATTAATGAACCCATGTCCTGCCTGGGACTCACTTCAGCTTGTCCTCGTTCAGATGGTCAATGTTGAGCGGTTTCCTCCGCTCTGCCAGGATCTTTCTCTTCTTTTCCCTCTCCGTTTGCTTCTTTGCTCCCTTCCTTCCATCTTGCTGCAAAATCAAAAAAAGGTGCAGGATGTTGTTTTTGATGTTTTTTTTTAATTATTGGATAAAAAAAGAAAACATCCTCAACGGTGACCGACCCTTTGCTGGCCACCATATTGTTGAGTCATGTTAGTCAAGGCCTTTTTCTTCTTGGCGTCCTCGTCTTGCTTCTTACGAGCCTCCTCTTGTTCCTTCCTCTCTTTTTCTTCCTGTGAAGCAAATAATGAAAAATCCACCATCTTTACACCACCATCTCTCCAAACCGACTTTTTTCATCTAAAAAAGCCCATGAAAAACGAAAAAACTAAACAATAACAAAGACATTTTTGTTTTTGTAAGAAATCTGGATCTGAATATATATATTTTTGTCAGTTTTCCTTCTCTCAATGTGTTAAACAAATCCTTGACCACATAACAAGAATCACCTGCACTGTGGCATGTTTGACAAGAGCAAGCTAGTCTTAAAGAGACAGTAGCCAAAAATGAAACATTTCACACATAAAACACCAGCAGGCAGAAACATTGTTCAGTTTGAGAAAACATGAAGGAAGTTAGATTAAAAGCGTGCTAATATATAATGCTAATATTTTTCCTACAAATATGTTCATGCTTTTTGAGCTTGAACTTTTCCCACCCTTATAATGTTGCAACCACAAACTTCTATGTATTTCATTGACGATTTATGATACAAACACAAGTTATTTATGTTGTAATACAAGTGAAGGAGGAATTTTGTTTTACCAGCCACCTGATTATTCAGACTCGTCTCTAACAACACTTAATTTTCTCCTGCAGATTAAAGCTGGTGTGAAACTCTAGTTTCTCTTTGGTGCCGTCCAGAACTTTCCATGAGTAACTTTGGACCAATTTGAGATTCACTTTACCAACAGCTTCAAAAGGGACTCACAACCAAACGATTCTGCCTCTCTTTCTCCTGCTCGGTGCGGATCCTCTGCTGCTCAGCCCTCTCAGCACGACGCTTCTCCTAATCGTCCGCGCCCACACACACACGCACGCACGCACGCACACACACACACACACACGCACGCACGCACGCACGCACACACACACACACAGACAGACACGTGTACAAACAAAATGTAATTGTTTGCTGGGTGGTACATCACTTTGACAGTGGTGCATGCTTCCATGGAAGACTTACAATCCTGTTAACAAGAGCGATGAGCTCCTCCTCGTCCTTCTTTCTCTGAATAAAGTGAGCCTCGATCAGAGACTGCAGCTCAGACAGATCTTTCTCCTGACGCTTCCTGTGGATGTCCTACAAGGAGGACACACACACACACACACACACACACACACACACACACACACACACACACACACACACACACACACACACAAATGGGCCTCCACTCAAAACGTCCACTCCTCGACACTTGGGTAGCTTTAAACATCCGTAGCATTCACCAGATGCTTATTTTTTTTCCAACCTTAAGCAGTTCGACTCACGTCAAAGTCAACTTTTTCCCCCTCTGGTATCTTAGGAACGGCGATGGGTGGAGCGAACGCCCTGCGAAGGAACACGGCTGTTAGAAGAATAATAATTTGATTAGATTTAGGAAGGTGGTAAAAACTTACTTTGGTTTGGGCCTGGATTCATCTGTTTTAACAGCAAAAGAAAAATTATATGTTTTGTTGCATTTTTTTAACAGATTTACTACAAATTAAATGCTAATGCATTATTCTTTAATAGTAATCATTATTTAGAGTCAGTAATAAACCATGCAAAATAAATTGGTTTATAAATAATATAAATGGGTAAACATGGTTCATTTATCGAGTTCTAATGCATCATTTTTTCCTTTTCTTTCTAATCTCTTGCTTCATGTAAAATGCTGCTCAGCGATCATGACTGAGATTTGCTACCAAAACTCAATCCGGCCCTTAATGTATGATGCTCAACTAATTTAATAAAGTCCAGCAGTGTATTCAGCACTTTTTAATTAATTTGTGTTTTTTTAAACGGTGTGAATTTGCAGTCATGTAATGAGGAATTCATTGGTCGTACTTCATACCTTCATCTGCAGCTGGATGCTCTAAAGGAAAGAACAGAGGAAAAGTAAGAGTGTCGAAAAGCAAAAAACAAAGAAGGGCCCAATCATCAATGATTGGGCCTAGATATTTCGGACTAGAAATATTTCTGTGACATCTTCTTCAGTTTCTGCATGATTTTTTTAAACTTACAGTTCTAATTATAATAAGTGAAACATGTAGCCAATCTTGGCCCCAATCATGACACTACCACCACTATGCAAACAAGCATGTCGCAGGTTTTAATATTAAAATGTGGGAAAGTAAAAGAATTTGCAAAGTTAACCAATATGAACCAAATATTATGCTTATATTTATATAATTATTTGACTGTACACAGAACTGGTCTCCAAGAGTTATTTCTCTTCGAGTAAAAATTGGTAGAAATACTTTTGCACTTTTTACTAGAAAATATAAAGTATGTATATAAAGTATATAACTTCCACATATGAGTTTATATTTAAAGCCATATTTTTTTTCAATTAGGTAAAAATCATCTATGTGACATTATTAATCAATTGTAAAAATCTCACACATAAAACACAGTCCGTGATCCTTAATAGCAAATATATTCCCAGAACATCCACCATTAAGAGTGGACTGTTAAAACCAGTTCATTTGACAGCGTGTTTCTGAGAGTTTATAATATTGTAAACACACCTTCATCTGCAGCTGGAGCCTCTAACAAGAAAGGACAGAGGGAAATGTTAGAGCACCGACAGGCAGAATATAAATACATTTCCTTTTATTACTTCCAAACCCCGCATTACCGAGGTCTGATATTTACTTTATATATTCCAATGTGAAAACCTTTCTTGCATGTCAGAGGGTGAAATGGAAAGCCTGAACTCATTCTGTATGCCATGTCACACCAGGGATTCAAGGCACAAAAATCTTATCTTCTTTTTTTTTTGATAAAGGAAGGCAGCTCTTCTATTAAAGTGTGTTATCAGAATAAGAGGGGAAAATAACAGGCTATTTGCATTTACGAGTAAATCCCTCCATAGCACAGCATACAGAAGATTGGAAAATTAGTATTTTAGTATTAGTATTTGAGATATCAACAGACAGCTCAGCTCTTCATGTCTTTTTGTCCAAACTGCACAACAGGAAAAAACAACAAAAACATTGTAAGTCTGCACAACACAATTTAGAAGTACCTTCTTCTGCAGACTCTTTGTAGCATAATCGGACGAGATGACATAAAATAGAAAACACATCATCAATAAACGTGGCTCAGCTCAAGTTAGGTTGCTTACAAAATGATTTGTAGATTCAAGAAAACAAGGGTGTGTATAACAAGATATTAAATTCAAGTTTCATATACTTAAATTTAATTTAAACTTGATAAAGGAAGCTAAATGCAGAGAAATAGGTCCAGATCACGACCCTGCCAGGGGTAAGGGGTTTAAAAGTTGCCTTGTTTATGTTCCTGACCTTGACCAGCATTGATGAATTGTTCCAGATGGTCCTGCTGATTAAAGACCGGCGCCGAATGAATAAACACAAAAGTTAAATAAATGTTTTTCTCACTTTAAAGGTTTCAGTTCCTTTTCATGACTTTGATTGTTTATATTGGGGTAAACATCACAATATTGAGTTGGTGTAATAAGAATAATTTTGTAATTATGGAAGCAGAGTGGATTTTTTAAAGATTAAACATGGAATGGGACAGTTTTCTTGAGAAATGGTTTTAATAACAGAGAAATGCATCTTTGTTTATTCAGGAACACACAAATAGTAATAAACGTTATTAGTTGGGCGAAAAAAAATGTCAATCTGCACAGAATCTCTTAACTCGTTGAAAGTTTCTTACAAACGCACAAAAATTAAGGTGAAAGGCAGAAAACAAATCTACATTCTTTGATTTCTATGTCTAGGAAGGTCAGACTAACTAAAATAACTACAGAACATCCAAATAAAATGTTAATGTATTTGTAGAGCCTCTAGATCTCTTATCACTCTGAGTAAATGAATTGTATGTAATTTGGTTTGTTGGTTTCCCTTTTGAGCCTTTTTATACATTTCAGGTCATGTTGGTTGGAACTTTTTAACAATATTTGTGATTTTTAGACGGATTAAGCTCCAGGCAAGAAAACGTTTAATCTGTAGTCAGGGCTGGCCAAAGGTTTTATGGGGCCCAGAGGATATTTCCGTTTTGGGGGGCCCATTTACATTTTGCTTGACTGTCCACAGTTTGTGTATTGTTTGCTTGACTAAGTGAACATAAATGGATGGAAAGATTTATCTAGGTTTGTTTGTAAACAGCTCAGATATCAACCTATTGTTTATTAGATTAAAACCGGCACATAAATCAGATCTGATGAATGATTAGTTTTTTTTTATTTGTAATCCAGAAAATCTCAAAGTGATTTTAGAAATCAGCTCATTCTTCTTATAATAGACTACAAATGAAACGCTTTCATTATTTGTGTAGAAATTCAAGTGCTCTTAGGGGCCCTCTGTGGTGTGGAGGTCTTATAATTGTGGCTGGCTCTGTGGAGTTTATGGTAAAACAGAAATAAGTAAAAAGAGGATTTTCTGTTTTACCTTCAGTAGAGGAGACAGGGGGCTCTGAGGAACAAAGAAGCAATATACAAACATTAGATAAAAAAGTTGACATTTTATATAAAAACTACTCTGATTCCAGTCAAGACATGAAAAGTGGAAATAAACAAACCTGGTCTTTAAGTTATTCCTGCATATAGACGGCAAATGTCTCTTAAGTGGATTCAGCGACACGAACAAATGGATATCTCATTTAGAGTAAATTCATCTGATCCTAACTGAGCAGCCAAACAAAGCAGTGATTAGTGATGACTGGACTCAAAACGGCTAATGGGACTAAAACGAACGAGCAGCTATGAAAAGACAACATCGTTTACAGTAATCTACAGGCTGCTTCTCACAGATTTCACTCAGTCAGCTCTGTGTACATTAGGCCGTTATAATATCAAATTCGTAAATCATCGGCGTAAATGTTATTGTGGTTTGTAAAAACGAGAAAAGTATTTAAAAGACGAGAATTACCTTCTACTCCAGGTGGAGCTTCTTCTGAAAACAAGAATAAAAACAGAAAGAAAAAAAACAGTCAAGCTGTTATTGCAGACATGACAAAAGACTTGCAGCAACACACACACACACACACACTTTGCTGAGATTATACAACCTGAGGGGGTAAGCACAGAGCAGAATAAAAAGGCTGTGTTCACAGACAAAATAAAATAAGCCTTTTTTTCTCTTTTCTTTGAGCCTTTATGACTGAGTGAACCAAATATGGATTAGTGGATCAATGGGACTTGGCAAACAGCTCCCAGCAGGAATCTGGTCACTCTGCACACTGTCACATCACCGTCTCTTGGGATGCATAAAAAAAACCACACACTCATTTATCGTGAGCAAAGGTACAAACACGGAGGGACGAGCTTAGATCACCGACTGATCCGTCTGTAAAGCATGGAGCCTCAGACTGTGCTGACGTTTGACTCGGGGAAAAAAAAAAGTACACGCACATTTGTTTGGAAAGATGTGCCAAAGGAAAAAAAAGCCTAAAATTAGTTGTTAATTTTCCACACTTTAAAAGCATGCAGTCATCACTGGGAGGTGTTAGCATTCCGAATGCTGCTGTCTGACAGCAGGCATGTAACAAAGAGGCTGAACACGTGAAGCTTCGTCTTCCACCTGAGCTGACACAATCAGGTCAGCCGCGTCTAACAATGGAGGCTAGAAGTGAGGTTTTTTTTTTTTTTAACAAAAAGGAGCATAAACCACTTCAGAAGTCGTCACTTACCTTCCTCCCTGAAAATAAATTAGGTAAAGATTTTGAAATGATCAGAGTATGTTTTTTTTACTGTGATAAAAAGCTTTAGAAGTGGATTTTACTTACCCGACCTCCTCCACTAGAACTTCTTCAATTACTTCTTCCTCCATTACTTCTTCTTCGACGACGTCCTCCACTGCTTCCTCAGACATTTTAGCTGATAGTTTCTTTAATCAAACCGAAAAAACTATTATATTACAGGGTTTCTTCAAGTTTCACCAACTCAAATTTAAAACTTTTTTTTTGGAAGACAAAAATGTGTCAAAGAATTTGCATATTTCATGTAGTAGAGCCAATTAAACGGGTTAGCCGGTGGTAAAGACGAACGTCCGTCCAGAAAACTGGTGATAAAAACGCAAAAAGATACCTAGCTAGCTAGCACGGGTATGTTAGCAGCTAGTTAGCAGTAGCCTCAACCACCTCGAGTCACAGAGTCACAGCTTGACAGAAAACGTCCCATGAGAAAAAAAATGTACATAGAAAATACAAGATGAAATAGTCTTGTCACCACAAAATTAAATCACTGATTAATTAAGGCCAACTTGCATGTTTTTTGATTGAATTTAAGACATTTCATGGCCATCATTTTTGATACATTGATTCAAGACTTAAGGATGTTCAACACCTTCTGTTCATAGAAACTGCTCACATTTATCAAATTCTTTCTAGACGCTTAAGTTTTTCACGAATCTGATTAGTTACAACAAACTCATTTCTCAGATGTTTCCCTGCTGCGATTATTTACCTGGTTCCCTGTTTTTAATCACTCTAATGTTACAACAAGCCCTCGACAGATGGCTCCTTTCTTCCCCAGCGTTCAGAGCCTTTTATCGTTTGTGCAAACAACAAAAACAATAAAAGAGAGAGAGAGAGAGAAAATATCTTGGCAGTGTGAAGTTGGAACAGTAGTGGAGGGAGAAATGATTCTGCAGGCTGAGGCCCAGGGTGTTAAACAGCTCCAGGCCTAATCCGCAGTCATTTCCTCTTGGCCCTGATCAAGGCTGCAGGCAGCCGACGGAGGCCTGAGTGGCGCTCAAACTGCAGGGAAGGCATGAATTTTTAAATGACCCACTGACGCATCTGAAGACGTGACGCGTTTTTTCTTTAATCCTGACACTAAGGTAGCAGAGACAGAAGCTTTGAAGCGGTTTGTTGGAAGGCATGTACCCAGTTCTCAGATTTCCCGTCATCAAATCGAACAGAAAGTGCATATTCATTATTAGACTTGGGGTTTAAATCATGACGAGTAGAGATTAAAGTTTTTCTCTTCTTTACAAAATAGCTCAAGAACAATAAAAGTTGACAATAGTAATTTTACTTTGTTGCCTCCATATTCTGAAGGTGAAGCTCCACCCAGCTCAATGTTTTTTTTGCAGCTCCTTACATGATTGTCTTGTATTTACCTCCTTCCTTCAACTCCAACCAGCCTGGAATGCTAGATTTGTATGTAGGTGAAGATGTTTCAACTTCTAAATTTACTAAGATCTTTTTCTTTTTTTAATGAATTGGTCGTGCTGGTTTTTTTATTTGGATGCATCACAGTAAAGAGGACTACATGCTAAATGACACCCATTTCCACAACTCCAATGAAAAACAATTTGTGTCTTATAATTATGAGAAAGTCTTAATAATGACATACAGGTTTTTCGGGGAGTGGGCTTCCATAGATTAGGAAAACATAGATGCATCAATCCCCCCCATCATAATTTAGCAAAACAATGAATTTTGAGGCTTCAAAAGTGCCAAAATGAATAAAAGTTCACTCTATATAATATTGACTATAGAGGAAAAGGTGAACAGTTTCCTGCTATTGAATAGACTATTTTTCACAAAACATTTTTTACTTTTTTTCCCTAGCTTGCATAATATTGTACACTTTTTTCATTACTCTTCTCTATATCATACCTAAAATAAGCTAATGTTAACTGGTTAAATACAATTACAGTTACAGTTTGATTACACAAACAAATCAAGTCTGTCATGATTCGTGTCCAATTGTGAATACGGACTAAGATTTAACAATGACCAGAGGTCGCGATGACCTGAAAGGTAAAAGAAAATGAACTTTATAAATCAATGTGCTTTTTATGACTCCCACCTTGTCCTACGTCTAACTGCTCCATTTTATATACAACCTATGCTCCTTTTTAGCAGAGGCGCTTCAGACATTGATCCAAGCATAGCAGTGACCTCTGGCTGCTGGAGATCAAGGTGAACAGGAGCAGACTGCATCAGCTCTGTCATTGGATTAGATGTCAAGATTTGATTGCACACAACACTTCCTTCAGAGGGTTTTTTTCCCCCTTTTTTTTTTTTTTTTTTTTCTCCACAGGCTTATAAATCACACGATCATAAAATCCAATGTCAGAATGGCTGAAGAGCGAAGGGGAGAGCGAGGGTCTATTTTTAAGAATAATAGGACGAGCTCTTGAACAGGTGCGGAGCAGCTCCTCCAGACAATGGCTCACCTCGTCTGTACTCCAGTAAATCAGTGGGCCGGGTCCAAACATTCAGCGGGCTATTTATGTTGCTGCAGGTTTGACAGCCAGCTGCCAGTAATGGGGAGAGGGGACATTTTTACAACAATAGACCTGAGGAGAAGCTGATTGTGACTTTGAAACCAGCCAGATTTCTTCCAACACTGTAAAAGTTTGAACGTCGAAGGTCTAAATGCACATTTGAATGTAACTGGGTATTTCTTCTTGCAACTTGGTATTTCTCACCATTTAGGTTCTCAAAGTCAAATACTGTGGTATTTGATAGGGGGTGGGGGAAGTCAAAGGTCGAGGAAGTGGGATACGGATAGAAACCAGAAGATGCTTTGAATCCATCAGAGTGGAACGGACAGAAGCCCCGGAGACCCTGGGTACTGAATGCGCGTTTGGTTTAATGAACGCGGTCAGTTGGCGTCTGACTGAAACTGTGGAACAGCACACCGTCTGACGGTGACAGGAATGTTGCTGGTGCCGCTTTCAGCATTAAGGAGCATTAAGTCAAAGCCTGCAAAGCATGCCACCAACACAGCGGTCTCAGGGGCGAGCTTAGCACCTTCTTCACCCACATATGCAGCACTCGGAATAAAAAGCAGGAAGAAAATCCCCACTAGAGCCAACTTAGGCCACGTCGGATCTAGTTATCCGTATACATTTCTGGCTTTTTAATACTGTGTGTAAACTCACTTGGTACGTCACGCCAATATCAGATATTACACGTGTTTAAAACCACGCTGAGAGCTGTCTTTTACTGTCATGTTCATTTAGTTGTCCCTGAGGTCAAGGCCACTCTTACCTCTTACGTTATGCGTCCCCTGAAGAAAGTGATGGGATTTAGGGCAAGTGTTGTTCTTCCTCTTCCACATCCAGCCAAATACAAACTCAGTCATCCTCTCTTCCAACCAAACGGCACAACTTAATACAGCCCCGGGGGTCTCGTGACCGCATGTCTTTGCAATGACTGGTTGGGACGGTCCCTTCTATTGTTGGAGACAAAAGTCAGATGAGACGTACCTGGACCTAAATACAGCCTTCACATGCTGGTCATGAATTGCACCGAGGGGCAAAAGGAGGAGGAAGGGAGGGTGGAGAGTTGTAGCAAAATAAGGCAGAAGAGATAATATAGATAGATTGGACAGTGGATCTTTGTAATCTGACTCGTCTTAACAGAGATGTTGTGATTGTGAGCTATACAAATATAGAATTTAATATAAATATGTAATTAAAAAGTAAAAAAAAAAAAATCTTGTATTTTTTAAACAAATTAAATATATTCTGACACCGTGTGAAAACACACAAAAAAAAATCTAGGCTAGTTACCAAACAACTTCAGTTTTCAATACCAAGCTAGCAGAACGACAATAAAAAATTCCACAAATGAAGTTCATGATGCAATCAGTGAATAAAACAATGAATTTACCTTTAACTATGTTGAGTAAGCTAGCTAGCTTACTAGCTAACCTAGTAGCTGCAACTAGAGTATAATTTTGGTAAATAAAATTATTCCGTAATACATGTCAAACATTTAAAAATTGGTTCAAATTGTATAGTTCAAAATTACTTCTCAAATTATAAGCGTATTTTAAATACCTTATTTTATCATGGATATTGATGCATTGAGCAACAACAGACTGTTCTGATGTAATTTTGGAATGACTTTGGAAATGATAAAATGGTGCCTTAAATGAGCTGCTTTAAAGGAAGATATCCCTCCATCACAGAAACAGGCTTTCAGAAAAAACACAAGTATCAAAACAGATATTACATCTTTGAATTTGCACTTTAAAACATGGAAACAGAGACTGAAAGGTAGGAAGTAAACATGGATGGAAGGGAGGTTAGATATATAAAGGAAACAATGTTGGGTGTATGGAGCACAAAGAAAAGAAAACACAAAGAATTAGGAAAAGAAATGGAGGTTTTACATGAGTGGCTGGATGGGGAAAAAAAGAAGTAGGTCACAACGGAAAAAGGAAAGCATAATCAAAAAACAAAAGACAGAAGATGGGACCAAAGAAAGGAAGGAAGAAGGAAATAAAGGAAATAAAACTCAAGGAAGGAAAGGACAAACAGAGGAATAACTGAACATAAAAATTTGAAAATGTGAGGAAAGAGAAGACAAGAAAAGATACAACAAAAAGGAACTAGGTAAGGATAAATGGCAAGGATAAAAGAGGGCAGGAAGAAAGAAGAGAGGGAAAAGAAAATTTAAGAAATTGAAAATGTATTTCGTTTGTCCTTTTCCTGACTGTGAAGAAATCCTGACTTTACAATCCATTTCATCCACGGAATATTTCAGTCTTGGTATTTACATTGTAAAAACAGTTTACAGGTAAACCAAAGGGAAAAAATAGCGACTATGAACAAAAGAGAATCTTGAATACTTAATGCCTAAGACATGGGAGACATGAAAAGAGACTTCAACTGGAATACCTCAATGTCTTTATTGTTGCAGTTGAGTCAGTCCATAGTACAATGTTACAAACATCCATCCACGTTTATGACACCGAGATACAGAATAAGATACAAGTACAGATGTGTGTGTTGCATAGGCTTGGCGCTACACAAACAAGTGCCTGGTTAAAAATTGAAAAAGAAAAGCATAAAAAACATCAAAAAAAGGACAAGATTGTAACAAAAGTACAGCACAATAAAACCACTGTATTACAAAAAAAAATAAATGTCACATTAATTCACTCTTGATAAAATATTTTGGTCAAGCCCCCTGCTTTTTAGAGGAGTCACAGGAATGTGATTGTCAGACTGTTGAGCAGTAACGTTAATCAACTTAATGCCCCGACAAACCGATCATGTACTAATCAAAGCTTGTGCCGCGCCGACGATATGAGCTACACAACATGTCAGAGAGAAAAGTAAAAAAATAAAAAAGAATCACAGAATCTTTGTTGCGAATCTTTCATCTTCTGTTGCGGTCGGAAACGCTCTAGTTGCAATCGTAAGGCGAGAGGTTCTACATAGTGGTAAATATCCTTAAACTGCTAACTCGCTACATTGCTCGAGCAGAAGAGGCGTGGAAGAGATTACTGTAAAAGGCAGAATACAAAACTTTGTCTTCTTTCCACAGTTTCCATACATAGCACAGCTTCAAAGCAGCAAAGGCACCACGAGCATTTTGAACAGGAATGTAGGAAGATTTTATTGTTATTTTTTTTCACAGCACTGCGGTAACGGATGTCCCCCCCTTAGAGACTTGCTCCATTTTTTTTACTCTCTTTGTCGCACTTAAATAAGGAAAAAAAAAGTGGAAAATTATATTTTTGCATAGGCACAATTGGGTTCGGATTAGGTTATTTACCCTAAATTAAAAACAATATCACTGCTTGGAAAATTTATTTTGTGCCTTTAATTAGGTTATCTTTGATATTAAATATGTGTTTGATGTGAGGAATTTAAGTGGGACAATAATAATAAAAATCAGGAGAAATCAGTAAGGAGGCAAACAGTGCTGTACAAAATGATCAACAAAAGCTTTAAAATGAAAAAAACAGACAGCCAGATACCATAAACCACATTAAACTTAAATTAAAATGACATAAAGGATAATAATAAGTCATAATGGCCTTCTGAATATTCAGCACTCCTTTCACCTTCACAATTAACCGTCTGTTGGTGAAGAGTTTTCCATCGGAAATAAAAAAAAAAAGCAAAAAATACCTTCTATGAGCATAGAGATGTTATACATGAAACAATGATACTCAAAACGTCACATGTGCTAACTTATATTACTCAGACCTTTCCGCTGCTATTGTTAAGACATAATTAATACAAGTGAAATCCACTAAAATCTAGAAGTGCTTACATTTCTATCCTGAACAGGTGGCTGCTGAGTATAAAATAGCGATGTGTGAAGCCGTCGCTTTAAATATAAATTAAAAAAGAAAAAATTAAGGAGAGATGGAAAGTAAGCTGTAAGACGGAGAGATCTGGTTTCACTCGGAACCAGAGTGAAACCAGATTTGGAATGGGGTGGAACTTAAAGTGGAGGAATCTAAAAATCAAAAATGCTGATTGGGAACTCATTCGGGTCTAAAAATGTCCAAATTTCACAGCGTTTTTTTTTTTTTTCCTTTTTCCCCTCTGTTATTTTCAGAACCTAACCCATTGTGCAAAAAGTACTACACTTGGCAAAAATGCAGGAGGTGTGTCAGTACAGTGTGGTGTCACTCCTCGTAGGGATCTGGTCGTTATTTGGTTCTTAGTGAGGAAATAAATTGTTCAAAAGGTAGAATCTTGGATTGTCGTGGTCCCCAGCTTTAGTGGCTCCTTTAAGACATTAGTGTCCCATACCTGGTGAAAGACACGATACAAGTCCATCAGTGGCAGACAGGTGTGGGTTAATGGCTGATGGTCAGATATGCGGGGTTGAAGTAAATAAAGAGAACAGAGAGGAGCTGGAGTCACATAGTTGCATGCAGACATTACACAAGCAGCGGCTTGACAAAAGGAGTCATTTGGTCAAACTTCAGTGTATTCTGTTGCAATTTTAGGTGACGGGACAGTTTAATCCATAACTTTGAAATGGAAAGACAATAATCTCTGCATTTTAAAAAAAAATTTTTGCCAAGTAAAATTTGGAAAATGTGGCATGGGTTTATACCCAGAGCAAGCATTCCTCTTTTTAACATCCTTTGATTTTAATTTTTGATATTTTTGTAACAGATTTTAGCCATACAATTTGGAGAATAGACACTTGGTCATGTTGTCGCAATTGTTGCATGTGAAAAATTACGCGAAAACTGCACATCAACCTGAACACCATGCAGGAGGATGGTGATGGCAGCATCATGCTTGCCTTTACACAAGTTAGATCACAATATTCACCCCCCTAAAATATGAAAACAAGTAAAATGTAGTCTAATTGCACTAGCTTTAAAAATCAAAAACATATAATTTACAGAATCTATCTTTTTAGACAAATGTTTCTCATAGTTAGAGAGGGTAAAAGTGTCTCTTTGAATTGAAAAGGTTGCCGATCCCTGGTACATTCACTTGTTAGAATGGCCCAGTCAAAGTCAGGACCTAAATTCCAATGGGAATATGCTGCTAGTCTTTAAAACGATCCATCCTTTGATTGAACATAAATAGTATATAGATATGCTAATCTGAAAGAGACACAATAGAAGTAGTTTTCCAAAGTACTGTCTTGAGTGAGGGTGAATACAAACACACTTTGGTTTTTAAAAAAAATATGTGCTACTTTGTTTTAATGAAGGCTCTACAAAACACAGACGTTTGTGGATGTAACATGATGAAACGCAAAAATGTCAAAAGGTTATCATTAGATATTATTAGATGAGCAATGCTAACTGTGACGAGCTCGCAATATTTTCAAAATGAAACCATTTCAAGTAAAGCTTATTTTTCCACACATGCTGCCAACGTGTGTGTGTGTGTATGTGTTTTGCAGCGGCAAATGTCCACCAAGGTCCTGCAGCCGGCTCTGGGTGAGAAATCCAAAATCTGTACAAATCCTTTGTCATCCTCTAAGTCGGCCTGAAATGGTGCACTAATCTGCAACATACCAGCCATTAATGTGACAAAACCGGCCTGGCAGGAGCTCCGCTTCTAACACTCATCGGGTCTAGAGCAGCAAAAGTGGAGCTGTGCGTGAGTGAAAAAGCTAAAAGGCTCGAGTGGCGTCACAATGGCTGCTGAGTGTGTTTATAGAAGCAGGAGGAAGGAGGGGAGCATGCATGTGTTGTCGTCCCCCCGGTGCGCCGAACAAGCCGCGCATTACATCGACATGTACAGAATCCATCAAGGCCAAAGTTCTCGCCTGCCTGACTGCCGGAGGGGAGCGGAGGAGTGAAGGAGAGGAGGAGAGTGAGGGACTGCGATCCGGTTTTAAAATAGCAAGCAATGTTGAGGTGGCATCCGAAAAGGCTGTGGAGTCAAACAAATGGCACCCTGGAAAAAGACAGCAGGGAGGGCAGTGGTGTGGCCAGTTTTTGTTTTAAGGACACGGTGCTGCTAGAGCTCTGTCGACAGTTTAACACGTGTCGCAAAAAGGTCACTAATCTTCACGTGAACATTCGAGGGGAAAAAAAAAACTGGGAAAAGGTGGTACTTTAAAAAAAAAACATCAATGCACTTTGCAACCCTCTTTGGTTGGAGAGGGTAACGTGACAGCTTGGAGAAAGAATAGGTCCACTCTGCTCTTTATAAATCTGGTGCTCTCTGACCAGGTTTGTCAGGTGCAAGGACTAAAGTGTATAAGTCCTTTGTGAGGCATGAAATTTTAGGTAATAGAGATAAAACGTCTTTAAATTTAACAGGAGGATTTTAAGGTTACATCTGGATAAGCTTTATTTTGGGTGTTAACTTCCAGAAAATCTCCTTCAGACCCTCCCATAAATACTTTTTTGCTAAATGGCATAAATACATATTTTCACTTATATTTAGGAATAGATATAAGATACTTTTTTTTTCTTTTTGTAACAGCAGATTAATTTTGTCATTTTTTCTTTCCTCCTGTAGAAAAATGCTACGGCTAACAACGTTTTGCTAGCTTCTCATTTTATCAACAAATCAGACTTTACACTTATTTTCTTTAGCTTTGATGCTTATATGTCAACAAGATCAAGTGTGTCATTTCAAACTCACATTAATCGGCACTACTAATTTTTTAGCTAGCCATGCTCTAATGCTAACTACAAGATAACCGGACATTGATTTCCAAAACAGCCATAAAAATGACAAAATTCCTGCTAAAAGCTCTTTCAAAAAATAAAAATCTTTTAAAGAAACTACCAATTGTTTTGTTAAAAACCCTTTAGGCTTGCAATAATAAAGCTAACATTTATATCGCCTACCTAAGACTCACCGTTAGCGACTGATTTGGTCTCTCCTCTGCCTGCCATCTGGAAAGAAAATCACAACAAAATGAAGGTTATAAAGCAGCAAAGACATGGAAATTTAATAAAAAACATACCTGAACTACTTACTACAAAAATACATCCACCTCTCCTGTCGAATCATTTTTCCTTACATCGCACTGTAAGCTAACGATGAGCTCGCTAACCACTACCCTGCTTCTCCACAGCCCAGACCACAGAACTCATTACAGCAGATGGGTCTGCTGTTGCCCAAGTATGAAAAACTGACCGAGACACTTTGCAGAATATCCTCAACACACACTTTTCTTTCTGCAGTAAAAAAAAAAAAAAAGTTTTATATAAAATGCTGTGACGGTATTTGCAGTCATACAGATTGTTTTTCACTCAAAGTGTTTCAGGTCATCGTAGAAGGAAGTCTGTAAAGGTGCAAATAAAAAAAAAAAATTCACCAACTTTGGCAACAAAACATTCAGTGAAGCTGAGCGTAGAGCTGTGATTCGTGGCCAACAGAAGTTGGAGCAGTGCGACGTGACAAAGCCACCCATGAAAAGCGTGAACACCCTGCGTTTGGACACCGGTCACCCAGTCACAGTGGCTATCTGGACCCCCATAAATCCACTTCGTTACAGGTGTCGAGATGACCGGACTTGGACTTGATTTATACGTTTCGTCTTTTCCAAAGAGCCCGACTCTTGTTTATTGCTCTAAATTCCAATCAAGCCCGTAATAAATACCTGAAACTCATGGGCGCCTTATTGTTACTGCGAGTATAATAAGCAGTGGTGTCCAAACAAAGCAGAACAGAATGCAGCTGTGTCTGTGACAAGAGAGCAAAACAGCGTGACAGCAGAGTGTGGGGTCATTCTAGGACAGGCGGGTTGAGGAAACGCAGATTAATTACTCCTTTACCTCTCCAGGCTTATTCCAGATTGAATGCCGAGGTCAACTAGCTGTGAGAGTTCTTTAAAACAAAAACAAACACGAGTGATTGTTACTTCCATTCCTGCTACGGTGGGGTCAAAATAACGTGAGATTCCGGCTCCCCCCTCCCCACCACCGCGAAACATTCTCTTGAGTAGCAACAACTGGACACCGAGGACAAGCCTGGAAAGCTTTCCAAGACCACAAACCACTTCATGGCATAGTTAAGACTTCATCTGGATGTTGTAATGCTCAGCTAGCCTTTTTTTTTCCCTCCCCCCTCCCCTTCCCTTTTCCGATCTGGTCCTCTAATCACCCGGCTCATGTTAGAAGAAGACAGAGTGAGCGGAGATCAATAGCAGCTACCTTTGTCGGAGTGGCGCCTTTGTTTTCCCATAGACTCCTCTTGTTGGTGACATCAACGGGTTTCAGGTCCTGTCGGAGTGAATCGGGGAACAAAAGACAGAGACAGAGCGATTTATCTGTGGCGCTCGGCAACTGTAGATCTGTTTGATTTAGACTGAAGCAACAGATAGCTGGGAGAGTAAGGAGGAAGGGAAAGCTGGAGGAGTGTTTGTTTGTTTGTTCAGAGGAAGTGGGAAAAAAACGGAAACCTCATTCCAAACCCAACACCATCTTACTTGAATCTGCTGTGAGGCTCAAACTCTGTTCTCGGTTTTTTTAGACTATTTTTTTTTCTTTTTATACAAAGTCAACAGAATATCCTCCTCCTCTTGATTCCTTTACAGATCTCCCAGAAAACACAAGATCTTTGCACAAATCTAGTGATAAATCAGTAGGCTTGAAATATGAAAAAATCAACATACAAGTAACTTTTCAGCAAGAAATAGTCAACAACTCCTTCATATTGCTCAGCAATCGGCAGATTATTGGAACAAGTACTTTTTTTCAAATCAATATTAAGGAATTATTGACTTGTATTTCTTACTGAAAAGTTTCTAGTAAGTTAGTTTTTTTCTTATTTGCACTGGAAGCTAGACAAAAGAAAATACCTGGTAAGATTTTGTGTTTTTGCAGTGTGGTAAGCGCATACATTTTCAGACCATTAATAACCAACAAAGAAAATAGCCAATGAGTCTTTTACGTCACCGTTTATTTAATTTCGCCCACTATTTTTTGCAGAGCTGTTTAATTCAGCCACACTGATTGTTTTTGGATTGGATGGAAGTTTAATCAACCTTGAGGTAATCACAGAAAACTCTGAATTTAACAAAAGCGGCAATTAATTTTTTCCACATATAATCAACTTGCCTTTCAAATCTTTTACTCTCAATACTTAAAATCATCTTTTCAGTGAGACAAAAAAGCAAAAATAGAAGAAATCAGTTAGGTGTCATTTAATTGTTTCCAGTGCGTTTAACAACAAACTGTCATCAGTCAAAACCGCATAATGAAAAACAAATTCCCCACTGAATCATAATAAACTTTTAAAACTGCATGACTGAGTGAAACCCAACTGCTGTCAACGATTTCCATCTGTATGTTGAAATGAAAACTATATCTGTGGCCACCAGGTGGCGCCAACTAGATGACCAGAAGACCAGACTGTTCCCTGAAACAAAGTCTGTTCTGCAGGGAAGAATCAGAAACTTTTTTTTATTATTGAAAGGGATTAGATGTTGCAAGATGAAAGCTCTCTTGCAAAACTAGATTAAAAAAAGAGAGACAAAAAAAAAAAAATCGTTCTGATTTAAATCCTTTGTTATAGAATGTAACCAGAAACTAGAAGAGTCCATCGTGAATGAATATGTGGGTGATCACAACCCACAGAAGGGTAGGTGATTAGGACATTTCTCTCTTAATATACTTGTGTAAATATTGCGGTTTATAAACCACTGAAACGCCTCTGAGCTGGGCTGGAGATGCAGGATGTGACCTACCGTTGGCCTTCCTCCTGACGTCTTGCCGCTCTCTGGGGTTTTATTCAGCCAGTCGTTGATGCGGCCCGCCACGCCCGTCTTTATAACAGCTGCTTCCTGTTTCAGCAAGGTCAAAGGTCAGCCAAACTTGCAGTGATCACTAGTCGTTCAGCAGTATTCACGCTTGGCGTTTCGTCATGTTGCAACTACAAGTTTGATAGATGAGGAAGTGAAATGTTCCTGCCTTTTACCATCACCTCAATGTGTCTAGTTATAGCTCTTAGTCATCAAGAAAAATGCAATGTGTGGTAAAAAAACAACACAAAACACTTGCACAACACCCTGAACACACCATCTCTACTGTGAAACAGGGCGGTGGCAGCATTATGCTTTGGACATATTGTACTAGGAAAGAAGATTTATTGAGATAATACTTGAAATGTGACGCTTGCAGATGGACTCCATTCAATCTAATCGAGTCTGAGACATCATACAAAAATTAAATTAATTAACTAAAGACAAAAATGTAAGTCTCTAGAGTCGGGTTTTGACTAGGATATCTGAAACATTTTCCTTCAATTTTCCCAGAATACCTCGCTTCTTATAAAAAAAGGATACTTTAGGGTAAAAAGGATTTACATAGCTGATAAGAGAAATATCCCATAAAAAAATTGCTGTAACTGCATCAAAAGCTGGTTCTATAAAGTGTTGATACATGGAAACTCAAGAATAATTCTGCACTACTTTGTCCAGGCTTTCAATTGAGGTGGCAAAATTAAAATATTAATTGATATAATTTTTTTTGTAGTTTTCTTTCTTTCACCTTAAAAGTGCTTCCAGCACTTCCAGGTGAGCTGAACACGTTGCCTTTCTCCCACATGCTCTTAATGTTTCGGACGTCAGTGACCATGGGAAGGTCCAACACGGTGGAGCGAGGGGATTTGGACTCCTTGTTCTCTCGCTGCGGAGACGAATAGCGATCGGGTTAAACAGCTGTAGCCGTGGCTGAACCATGTTTTATTAAAAAGACAAGATTTCGTACCCACCCAGTGCCATTTTGTCCCCGTAAATAATGAATAAATATCCTTAAACAACTGACCTGAGCAGCTGAGGTGTACAGCTCCAGCCGGTTGTCTATCTTGGACACCACAGGAGAATGAGACGCCTTCACAGAGCTGCAGAGACGACATGCTTTCATATTAATATGTCATCCCTAAATATTTCAGATCAAGCTAATTTTCATATCAAACAAAGATAACCAAAAGGCAATTTTTAGATAAAGTTCTACCTTTTCTGTGCCGACTTGTTCAGGAACTCTGCTCTTTCTCCAATCTGGAAAACAAGATCCAAACGAGTTAGAAATATTGCTTTTGTACCCAACCTGGACATTATTCCCTACTAATTGTGGATGAAAGATTTTTCTCAGGTAAACATTGAGGACAAATCTAAAATCCAAAACTTGATTGAGCTCATCAAAAAAAGTCCCTCATTGTTCCCTCTGTGTGCAAAAGTTGCTCTCCAAACAAGCACACACATGCAGAAAACACAAGACAAACAGAGCAGGCTCTTTCCCTTCCCTGCTGTAGAACTGTGGGAATCTCTGAGGATTGTTTATGATACACACAACACCAAGACTTAAAGAGGAGGCCGCATTCCTCAGTCACAACGTTCTGTAGATGGACAAAAGACAAATGCTCAGAAAATGCTCTCGTTTTGCCCTTCTTTTTCTCCCCCACCCCGTGAAAACAGACCTTTTGCTCGGCTGCTACTGAATGTTGAAGTTCCAAAAATAGTCTCCCAACAGGAAATTCCCCATTCTCAGACATGTTTCTTTTTTTTTTTTTTATAAAGAGCTGCATCCACCCGAACGCAGTTAAAGTAATCCTGTTAACCCTAATCGCTTTCCTGCACATCCCCGCAGCCCGTCCTTCATTTGGCCTGCTGTCCGTCTCTGCTTTATCTACAGCACAAACCAGGGTTATGCTGGTTGACCGATGATAACGGAAATGCGAGCACTTGGAGATGCGGGTTGCACTGTGAGCTTTTTCCAAGCAGTGAGGCATAATTATCTCTGCTTTTAATGCAACAGGATGCATAAAAATCGCCGTTGTCAACAAAAAAAAAAGGTGTACAGGGAAAAAAAAACAACGAAAAAAGTGTGTATATTCTCAATTGCATGCTTGTATTTTTTGAAATCTGAAATAGGCTTTTGACAGGTCTCACTGAGGCATGAAATTCACTCAGCACATAAATTGAGCAGGAAATTGCTCAATTTCTGGATGGAATACAAAACAAAACAAAACAAAAAAAAAGCCAATATATCTCAGCTTGTGCAATTTTACATGGTACAACCACAGCTAGATGAAATTGATTCAATTCTTTTTAATACAATGGCTCCACTTATAGGACTGGTACACCTAAAAGAAAACAAGACATCACAAAGGCCATAATAAAAGTATAAAGTTGTATTAGTTAATCTGTACACATTACATTACTGTAGCTGTTTTAGCCACACTGCTAACTCTCCTGTTGTTTCTTAGCTGACTAGCTCCTTAACAAAAATGGTAGCAACCATGTCGCAACTGAACTGTTTTTTTGCTGTTGAATTTCCCACACAAGCTCCTCTGCTACTCTTAAAGTGAGACAGAAAAACAACACATTTTGTAATTTCTCTTTTTAGCTACCTAGGTAGCCAACTAGCTAGCTAGAGTAAATAGCCTGCTTTTGTTAGCTAGCTGGCCAGATACCTAGATAGCAGATTTGCCATTGAAGGAAGCTGCATCATGTGGATCTGTTTACCTATTCATAATCTTAAAAGATTGCTGGTATGTGATCAAATTTATGTCTCAATTTTTTTAAGGAGCCAACAACTGTACTCTGGTTATTTTTTTCAAAAGATATTTGTTTACCCGTCATTAAACAAAAAAATAGTTTAGCGTTTCAGTTAAAACGACTGTTCGATGCCGTGGCTGTCGTAGGTGACAGCATTAGCATTATATTTAAGAAGAAGCAGCTCCTCGGATAATACTGAATTCATTTGTTGAAAACTGTTACACTGAAGTCAGATTCCTGAGTGGGAAGGTTTGGGGCTGCCAAACATTCCCACATATAGTGAAAGTTGCAGGAAAAACATTTTGTTAGCCGTTCTGATGGTTAGAACTGTTATTTTCAATACATTGAAAATGACAGTGACAATGTCTCACAATTCTGTGATGTCCAATACTAACATTAACCAAATTTTAATATTAACCGTATAGATGTGTAAACTGCTGGAAGCCACAATTTCCAAGTGCAGTTGTGTAAAAATGCACACATTTCAACAAAATCACAACCTTAAGTTCCTTCATTAGCAATCTTGTACGACATGCAAACACACATGCATAAAAACACCCCCCAACACACATGCACAACAGTACCTACAGTGAACATGATGACAAAGTAAGGCTGTGTCTGAAAGGTGGAGAATTGAAATTTATTTACAACCCGGTGACATTCAGGACTCCGGTGTGATCAGAGCTCACCATCAGAGCCCTCATTTAGTCTGGGGGTCTCTCTGAGCCAGCACCATATTACTGCAAAATGTCCCTAATTAGATTTTCTCCACATGCTGAAAATCCCCCTCGGTTTTCAGCGTGTGGGAGTTGACTTCTGGCAACACTCGAGACATTTATTCACATTTAAGTTACTTAAACCTTCCTTATCTGTGACAGTTTTACAAAGACGAAAGGTAGTGTGGGACAGAGAATGGTGATCTTTTTTTATATATGTTTATTTGTGATACACAGGATAAGGTATCTGCAGACTTTTAAAGAGTCACTGAACTTCTCTTCATTTGTGCGCAATGCTTGATCTTTGTGAGATAACTCTTCATAAATAAGACCAAAAGAAGACAAGAGGTGCAGTGAAGTCTTAATCTTTTAACATTTTTGATAATTAGTAAAAGCTTTGACGTACTTCCAGATGAGGGAGATTTTAGGCAAAAGATGCAATACTAATTTACCTGTGAAAATTTACCTGTTCACAATATGTCCTATATGTCTATAAAGAGCAGTGATTGTAACCAAAAAGGTTTAGAGCATGTTTTAAAGCTGTACCTTTGTATTAAATTAAAACATCTCACTTTTGGCCACTAGGGGCGACGTTTCAACAACGGCTTAGGATCTTCGGCATGTACAAAAAAATTAAAGACATTCCAAAACAACTTGTACTCAGAGTTTGTTGTATTTTTTTTAAAAAATAAAATGCTTCCTAACACTTAGTTTCTACCTGCTGCAACAAGAAAAACAATTTTATATCCGACCAGAAATTGCAAGTCTACTTTAACATGGCACCAAAAACTGGATAAAAGATCCGACGACAAAATTTTAATTCCAGCATTTCAAAGATCTTCATGTTTTTCACCTTAATTGGCTTCATAGTGTCATCATTATGACCCTGTAGTCTGAATACTGGGTAATTAGACCATGCTCACACTCGATTAGACTGTAATATGATGGTATTTTCCCTGCAGGTTAACAACATACCGTGAGAATCTTGTACCGGTCCGTCCCTAATGGAGACAGATATAAAAACCAAAAAAAAGCAACAAGATTTATAAAGATAAATTTCAGCTTCCCCCCACCCCCTCAAAGTTTTCTTTACTTTAACCAGATCGGTTTGGTGGTTGGAGGACTTTTCCTCCTGAGTTCACCATCATGGAATGAGAGGTTTGAAGGAATGAAGCCGATTTTAAAAGAATGATTAATGTGAGCTTGAAGTGACAGCTTGAGAAGGTGAGCTTACCTTGAGAGAAGAGCCTCGAGGACTGAAGCACTTGAACGGCTTCCCCTCCCCGTCCACGGGGTCGTCCACCTTCTGCCTCTTCTCCGCAGCCTCGGCTCGTCTCCTTTCAATCTCCTCTTTCATCTTCCTCTTCTCCTCCTGCGCCAGACAGACAGAGACAGATAGACAGACGAGGCAGGTTTGATCAGGGCTTTACTTTTACATTCGTTTTGTAACTGCTGAAGCTGCTGGATACCGTCGAACCAGCAATCCACTAAAACTCTTCATAAGTAATACTTGTAGGAGAGGAGAAGAAAAAAACAACAACCGTACAGATTTCTTCGGTTTCTGCACTTTTTTTTGGTCTTTTTGTCGGTTGTAAGTGATTGTTTAATTTATGTACGGAAATAAGCTTTCAAAACCAATCCCAAATTTACAGATTATCCTCATAAGCCGCAATCTAAAGAAATACAAGAACGCTTTGGAAACAAAGTCATAAACATCCATCTGTCTGGGAAATGATACCAGGCCATTTCTAAGGCTCTGGGACTTCACTGAACCACAGTGAGAGCCATTATCTACAAATGGAGAAAACGTGGAGCTGTGCTGAACCGTCCCACGAGTGGCCGATCTACCCGACGTTCTCGCTGACCCAATCAAATTCTCGCCTAGGAGGTCGCAAAGGAACCCAAAACAACTGAAGACCTCAAGAAAGTCTAAGGATCAGTGTGCAACAACAAGAAACTGGGCAAAAATAGCCTCAGTGGGAGCTGGACTTTCCAAGGCCAAAGCCAACACTGACTGCAGCACCAACCCCAAAGACTTCTGGGAAATCATTTGGCGAACTGACGAGACAGAAGAGGACATTTCAAAAAGGTGAGAGTCCCTTTATATCTACCACAAAACATCAATTGAGTCAATTGAGAAAAAATAACACACTGACAGTCCAACACGGTGGTGGCTGTGTCATGATGTGGGGTTTTTAATGTAATTAATGGAACCAAAAATTCTGCTCTGTAGAATAGAATTCATTAGAGTTTGAGTCCATCATGAGTTTGTGATCTCCATCAAGTCTGAATCTGAATTAGTTGGTTAGTCTGAATACATCTTTACCAAAGTAAAAGTTTATAAAAATGATTTTGGATCAACTTTGGATGAATTTTGTTGTGTGACGCAAAAGCACAAACAAAAGTAATCTGTTTTTGACCTGTATGTTCTTGAAATATATTCATATCCAAGGACGGTGCCAGGAAAATGAAACAACATGTCAGACAATCAGAACCAATTAAAGATGAACCAAACCGATTTAGTTAAAAAAACTGCAGCAGGTTACGGACCTGCTAAACCCCTCAGAAGATATTCTTATTTACAGTTTGTCCCCTCAGTCAGACAACGGCCCATTTTGGACAACAACCCAACAAACTGCTACAAAAACCAATTAGCGTTCGAGGCGTTTGTAGTAAATTCAGACAATGGCTGGTGCTTGGCAGAGTGTCAACCCTCTCCAGCTTCCTTGTCTTGGTTAATTAGTCTCTCTGTATCTCTGGGCCATCTTTTAATTACTAACCAAAAGGCCTCATTAACATCACACAAGAGGAAGAGAGCGGGGGCTGATGGTGAGAGACGGGCCGCCACGTTTGGTGCCAACATCAACAAAGACGACCCGGCCCGGGTGACGGCGGGAGCGCGGGGGCGCTCGGGTGGAAGGAAAAGTGACGACACCTCCGTTTAGGCGAACACGGCGACACAAAGGAAGATTCAGAGAAAGACATCGGGTTGAGGCCGTTTGTGAGGGGAAGAGCAAAGAGCGACAGACGGCGGGTTAAGAGTTACAAATAGGGCGAGGACCTTCAGTGCGAAGCGCCGATCTAGAGAAGAAGAAAAAGGTGAAAGCGCTGCCGGTGAAGCATTACCTCCTCCCTGGCTTTCCGTTCGGCCTCCTCCTGCTTCCGCTGCCTCTCCTCCTCCTCCAGCACCTTCCTCCTCTCCTCCCGCTTCCTCTTCAGCTCCTCCAGCTCGGCTTCGGCCTCCTGCTGCTTCTGCCTCATCCTCTCGAACTCCTCGCTCTCGGCGTCGTCGCGCCGGCGCTTCAGCTCCTCCAGCTTGCGCTCTGCCTCCAGGCGGGCGTCGTCGTCCTGCTCGTCGCCGGCGGACACCTCGGGGGAACGGACGCTGCCGCGGCTGAGGCCGACACGAAGACACAGACTAGGGTTACCTGCTTGACATTTGATCTGAGCTTAATATTTAAACACAGACACCGAGGGATTTTCTCTCCCAGAACATAAAAAAATACACACAGTGCTGCTTTGCATGGTAAAGCTGGGGCTTGCGAAAAGTGCCTGGCTAGCGTCGCAAAGCAAATCGAGTCGTTCCCCCAAAAGACCTATAGCTGGAATTGCAACAGAAAGTGGTTCCATAAAGTGTTGACTAATACACAAAGTTATGCTAGCAGAATACAGTCGTAAAATTACAGGAAGCAAAGATTTGTGACGTGCTCATCAGGTCCGTGATTCTTTCTTTGAAACATCCAGTCGTTTTAAAGTCCTGCTGCTGATAATTTGATACTGATGTGTTTAAAGATTAAACATCTTTACCAAAGTATCACTTCACAAGACGCTCAACATTCCTCATTTCAATTATTATAAAAGTTATAAAATTATCATTTTATCCTACTAATATTATGACTTCATTCAGGTAATATTGTGATTTTTCTCTGGTAATAAGACTAATTTCATTTCAATATGACTTTCCTTTTATTATGACATCTATTCTCGTAATATGACCTTTTGTCTTACGATTATTTTAACATTAGTGTTTTTTCTTGCATTATTACAATTTTACTATTGCAATGTAACTTCAGTCCAGTATTATTTCAACTTAATGTTATACAATTTCATTTTCACAACACTACTACTATATTACTGTGATATTATAACTGTGTACAACTTTTCTCTCACAATTCTTATAATATGACTTTATTCTGAATACTAACACACCCGTTTTATTAATAAAAGGCCACACTTCTGAGATATTTATATGCCAATAATGTTAAGGCAGATAGTCAATGAGGAACAGCTCAACAGAAATGGATGGAGAGTTGACCAGATAGATGGATACATGGACAGATAAACAGGTTACTGATGACATTAACTAAAAAGATAAATCAGTTAATAATAAAGTAATGAACTTAAACTGGAAGATAAGTTTCATAAAGGAACATATTTTATACATTGTGAAATCTTCACAAATGTCCCACATCGGCTAATTAACCCAGTTTGAACTCGGTGAAAAGTTCAGAAATATTTAAGACGACCGTATCCTCGGCACGAGAAGCAGACAGAGGTGCCCACCTGAGGGTCCTCTCGGGTTTCCTGTGCTGTTTGGGAGCCGCCTCATCATGCAGTCCTCCGTTATGCTTCCTCTGATCCTCCTCAGACTCTTCCCTCTCGTTCACCTGCCGCCACACACACGGACGACAACAGCGACGGTGAGGACATGAGGTTAAAAAAGGGGCGGAGATGCAGAAAGAAGAGATGGGGGGTGGGGCAGGTGATCGATTGTGAGCAAAATCCAAATGAGACGTGACTGAAACGTGACGAGTTGTCGAAGTGGAAGAGTTGCAGAAGGAACACAGTGACCACCACTCTGTGGAACGTAACGGAGTTGCCTCGGTTACGGTGCGGACCACGCCACAGACACCAGGTGCTCGGGTAATTTCAGCGTCCCGCTCGGTTAATCACACCACATTTTTTTCTTTGCTCTTTACCGAACTCCTTAAGAAGCCTGATTGTGACGCTGAAGTTACCCAGGAACATCTTTGGTTTGAAGCGGTGCAGCACACCTACACTGGAGTTCTTACCGCTTGTATGATACCTCATTATCCTCTGATTGCTGTATCTCAGATACCTCAAAGTCCTCTTCAATGTCATTTAGTAATAAACTCTTGCTCTCTGTTGGGATATCTAGATAATCATCCTCAGGTACCTCTTCAGCCTCCCCTGATGCTACTGAATCCTCCTCAGCCTCGGAGGTTGCTGACTTGGCCTGACTTGAACTCTTACTGACTACCGAATGGGTTTCGTCTTCAATGAGATCCTAAGAAAAGGGATTACAGCAGTTCTTTGAAGCACAAATCTGGGATTCGCTCAAGGATTTGTGCTAAAAAAAAGAGAAAGAAATCTCCAAGAGACTTGGCTGACATACCTTGTGTTGCATTACAGTCTCCTCTGCTGACGCCTGCAGAGATAAGCATCGTGTTTGCTGGTATTTGTCAGCAGAAAGTCATTTGACCCCTGAACTTTTCTGAATTTTTTTTTTTTTTTTTTTTTTTAAAAATTTAAATGTGTTTTATTGGGATTTTATATGATAGACGCTCATGATTTAAAAATAAAACCTGACAATCTGGCACTTGGAAATAGATCCAATGTCACCAGCTGTCTACAAGATTTACAATCTTCAATTTCTTCAGCAGAGTTTAAAAAAGTCCTTCTGTTTCACAATTATCCACAACTATCACATAAAATCACAATAAAATATGTTGTAATGTTAAAAAGTTGGTGTTAATGCCTGAAAACTACAAGAGGGATGACCATGACTGACCTGTTCTCTCAGTTTAGACCTTCTTAGTTTGGTTTCCACAACTTCAACTTTCTCCTCCTCCTCCTCTAACTCTTCTTCATCTCTCTCGGGAGCAGGCTCCTCTTCCTCCTCTCTAGGTTCCTCTTGCTCTTTCTCCTCCCGCCTCGAGCTGCTGCTCTCCGTCTTCTCCTCGTCCTCCACGGTGTCACGGTAACGGCGGTTGCGCCAGGAGCGCTGCTCCTCCTCTGTGCTGTTCTTCTCCGGGCCGACGCCGTCGCCAGCGGGTTCCAGCTGCTTCTGCCTCTCCAGCGCCTCCTTCATGCGCCTTTGCCGCCTCTCCTCGCGCTTGGCCATGCGCTCCTGCAAGGCCTGCTCCTCGTCGTCCCCGCCGCCGCCGTAGGAGCTGCTCACAGAGATGGACTCTGTCACGCTACGGGGAGAGGAAGAGGACAAACCGTTTCACTGCTGGGGATCAATGCATTAGGTCAGAGAAGGCGGCGGCTGTTCAAACAACGTGTTTATAGGACACTTTACAGTTTTTGCTATTTTTTTGTTGCATTTATTTCACTGTTTGTTATTAATGAAGATTACATTTAAGACACACGTTATTTTCAAGCATCTTGTACCAAAAATATGGACTCAAAAGTAAATCAATGTACTTATAATGGAGATCTGGAGAAACTAAACAAAAGCACATAAAAATACTAAAGCATAACATTCTTAGCACAGCCGCTGAATAATGCGAAGTAGATGAAAAATGTTTTTCATTGCACACCGTTTACAATTTCCTCTCAGTCCTTCAACCTTTCAGCAAAAGGTCAAAATCGAACAGTTATGGGGTCAGGGCAAATCTGATAGGTTGCACAAGAATTGAGAGAAAATGGGTTTGTTGAGTTCCTGTGGTGTGGTGTGATCTGTTATGTAAAAATTAGCAATAAAAGAAGTTTGTGCATCAGTGAAGTAAACAGGGCAACTTTTTCAAAAGCTAACTTTTTTATTATTCTTGTATTTCTGTGTTTTTAAAATTAGTTAGGTTTTTAACACCGAAATGGACGGTGATAGAAATCAAGATTTGCATCAGTATTTGGCTTATGCAATTATGAATCTGTCCCATTTTTGTAGTTACTTTTTATAATTGTAATTATATACCAGATTTGGGGCAAGACGGATTAAATAGAATTTTAGCGAGTAAACGTGGAAATACAGACACTGTTCAGTAAAACAGCAGCTATAAGCATTTAAAATATACAACATATAAATAATTAATAAAGCTAATAATTAAACTCAAACTTTTTTAAAGTTGCAGATGAACTCCTGAATGGAAACCCTGCTCTGGTTAGCACTTATCTTCACTTCCCAAAGGAAATATTTAAAAAAATGTTTTTTTTCCCAAAACTGAGATTGCCGTGACTGCAGGTAGGACCCAATAAATCACTACTTTACATTTACACACCTACGTCCAAAACAAATACCTACATCCACGTTATCAATCTTAAGCCAACTAACAAACAGACCGTCTGAAAGTATATGCTCCGACCTCGCTCAAACCAGCGTGACTCTAACTGCTCTGGCCTGAAACGTCTGGCAAACATTATCGCTCACTGCAAACAATCAACAATGGTTTATTGCTTGGTCGCGTCTCCGCGTCCTCGGGCACAGTGCCCTTGTTGTTTGACCAGCCCAGGATGTATCTCAGAGCCCAAAGGGAGGAAACATTCATGACCACAAAGCGACGTTTGTATTTCTGGATGTCGGTTCATCCCACCACTTCCACTGTTGCAAAGACGATTCATCAAACAACCAATGCAACGCAATGGATTTTTTTCCCCTTTTTGGCTATTTTTCAGATGAGATCATACATTACTGAAACACCAAGCATGCATTTTTTCTTTCTAGAAAGGAAGTCCTCCCAATTTGCTGCTTGCTTTATTCCCTATCTAGGTCATCGACATTTCATTTGAGATCAAGAAGCGCCATTTACTCAGCTAACACTAGTTCGTGGCTTAAAAAGCTGAACTCTGTACCAGCAAGAAACTTCACAGTAAGTCCCCCTCCCCCGCCGAGGGAGAGCTGAACCGTTCGATACAATTTGCATTTTCGTTTCCAGCTCTAATTCAACAGCGGCACTGGGAGCCAAGAAGTCCATACAGTCGTGTTTCAGCGCGAGCGTCACCTGTGGCTGTTGGTCATGATGGCGCCGTCCGGCTGGCTGCTGGGCTCCTCGCTCTCCCGGTTCCTCAGCCTCTCCTGACGCGCCCTGCGCCTCCTCTCCCGGGCCGCCTCCTCCTCGTCGTCGTCGTCGTTCCTCAGCATGCTGAGGGCAGCGAGAAGAAGAAGAAAAGCCAAGTGAGAGGACAAAAGGACATTTTCTTCTTTTATTTTTTCCCTCTTAAGCCAACTTTCAACCCTTCTTCCCTTCCTCAATTAAACCTCCAAGTCAGAAACTTCAAAGTGAATGATTCTTTAAATTGGACTGTAATCACCAGAGTGACCAGAGCTGATGGATTTGCTTCGGGGGTTTTTTTCCCCTCACACCACCCACCCCACTCCTTTTCTCTTATCACGCTGACCTGTCAGCTGTGAGACATCTAATACTTCTTATCGAGGCTGCAGTTTTCACGAGCGATAAAAAGTCAGCCTGAGACCTCGCTTGGCTGCGGATAAGAGAGAGCCATGAAAGTGTTTCGAGATTGTCCAGATCTGGTCTAAATTATAAGCGATCTTAACAGTTAATTCTTTGAGAAACGCATTAAAACCAGGAATCGGGATTTTCAAACATGAACAAAATTAAACGAAAAGTTGAAATAAAATCAAGAGAAAAGTTGTTCTTTTGTGCTGACATGACGGGAATGAGCCAGTAACTATAGACGTGCATGTCAAAGGTACATTAATTCAATTACAGCGGTGATAATCTTGTATATTTTTGCAAGGGCCGCACTTATCTGCATGCTAAAAGCGTCACGTTATTTAATCTTTAATTGAACTGGAATGGTGAGCCTGGGAATACTCTGGTTTTCATCCAGGCCATGGAAAACCCTTAGTAGGATTCTAAAGGTGCATGGAAGTTCACCCAACCAGTTCACATGTGTTTTATGGACTTGGAGACCCCTTTATATGTGCTGTCAGGTTCCAGTGTGCCCACCATCAGAACCTGGTCTACATGTCGGACTTGTAGTGGTTCAGGCATCTAGTTAGGATCACTTCCTGGTGATGTGTTCCAGAAAAAAACCCCCCAAAAAACAGCTAATCTTTCTGGAACAACTTCCGCACCAAAGAGTGTTGCATGACGTAGTATATATGCTGCATTAACTGATCAAAAAAAAAAAAAATCAGATTTTTTGAAAACCAGAAAAGGCAGGCAGAAGGGGAAAAAACCCCAGTCAATTCTGATCATGAGTTGATTTCTTGGCGCATCTAACTTAATGTTTCAGTTGTACTTATTTTATTGAAATTTATGAACAGTAGTGAAACTGGTAATTTTGTAAAAGGGGAGAAAAAAAAATCAGTTTCTTTAAAATTGTATTTTCTACTCTTAGATCGTTTTTTTAAAATTTAATCTCAAATTTCTCTACATTTTACACTTTTTTCTCAACAAGTGTGCCAATTAAGCAGCGGGAAGTGCAGGCAATAAAAATCAAAGACGTTTTACTGCTTCAAACAACAATAAAAAAAAATAACAAAAAACAGCAGCTGCTCAAAAGCTGCTGCCGATTTTCCACCTGAAGGTATCTGGTCAAGGCTCCAGTGGATGGGATAACGGCCAGAGCAGGTCGGGTCTCAGACATGGGTAAACATCTGGCTTTTGATTTAGGTTTTACAACCTTCTTGCTCTACTTACTATAATGCCAAGACATTACCAAGGATGTAAAAGAAAAAAAGGCAAAGAACAACACTGTGGTTACATCTTTTTAATGCCCTGCATCAACAAGACATCATAAAAAGGTAATAAAAAAGTTCACAGTCTATTTCCCTTTAAAGCAACTTTAAATGTAACTTAGATGTGATGAAAAGCAACAAGTCCAGGCCTTCATCTGGGGCCAGAGTTGGCTTGGTGAATCCCGGAAGGTGCAACTGAACGTGAGCTACAATAAGCAGTTTACATGGAAGTAGCTGCAATTCCAAGTACCTCCGATACCACACCACCTCTTAAATATGGATGCCCGACATCAAAGTCGTTATTTTGGTTTTTTCTTTTATCCCTTCAAACTTTAGGATTTCTGGTTGAAATCGGGCCACCTCACGTTTATGAACAGAGTTCCACGCTTCGTCGCCATTGCCCTGGGTGACCTTTACACTCCCACCGCGAACCACACGCCCCAGCTACCGCAGATCGCAGCTTCTTGAGGTCAGCCGGCGAAGCATGCCTCTGCATGTTAATTGCAACATGTGTGGTGAGCAGAGCCAAAGTTGCTCTGGTTTATGCAAAGTTTTACAGCTTGTGAACAACTTTTCCCTTCATTTCGCCCCGTTTGGCTGCTACCCGTCTCTCTGGCTCTGGCTCCAATTTTGCTCCCACATGGACCGTGTTGTCATAACATCGGCGATAAATCTGCTGACGCCCATGCCTGTGGGACAGTGACGTCGGTGATGTCAGGCAGCGTTTTACGTGTGCAATTCTTTAAATCGGGGAAATTTGGGGTTTGAAATTGACTTAATTACAAGAAATCCTGGAAGAAAAGTAAAAAAAAATACAAAATGCTAAATTTGTCGTCGTTCTAATCTCTTATGATTTCGGACGGTGTTTGAGATGACATGGTTCAGGTTTCAGCCAATTTCTGGAGCTGTTTTCTGAGCTAAAGTCATGGATCGTCTCCTTAAAGTCAATCCATTGTTGCTCCTGGTGACTGAAACAGAAAAGAAAATCACTTTCTGTTGATTTATTATGTTTAAGATCTCAGTTTAACCGATACCATTAGTAGTTCTGCAACAGATTACATCATTAATGACCAACAGTTTTAGAACAAGATAGAACCATAGCAACGATCAGAAGCATGGAAGCTGTGATGTCATAGATGTCATAGATGACATCACAGTAGATCAAAGAAGTTCTGAGGCTTTGAAAACTTCAGTCAGAATCCAAAAGCTTCATTGAGATTCCGTTTGTGTGTCCAGTGGCTGATTTTGCGTTTTCAAAATGACAGACTCTTTGCTAGACTTTCTCGGACATCTGGCGGTGGCAGGATTGAGGAAGGCATTTCGGTA
>CAEGAF010057130.1:0-19369 GCA_903067075.1 Micropoecilia bifurca | reverse complement strand
GTGTGTGTGTGTGTGTGTGTGTGTGTGTGTGTGTGTGTGTGTGTGTGTGTGTGTGTGTGTGTGTGTGTGTGTGTGGATGGCTGTTTGTCCTGTGTGTCTCTGTGTTGCCCTGCGACAGCCTGGCGACCTGTCCAGGGTGACCCCGCCTCTCGCCGTTAGCTGGAGATAGGAACCAGTACCTCCTGACCCACTAAGGGACAAACAAACTGTCAGGTACAGTGGTGGAGGGTTGATTATTTGAGTCTATTTGACAGCCACAGAATCCTGGCACCTTACAGTTGTCAAGACCATAAATTTCTCGTTATGCCTAAAGTATTGTAGAGATGAGTTTGAGTCCATCTGTTTAAAAGCTGCAACTGGACCTGAACTGGGTCACCACCAAGAACGATCCACCAGGAAGTAACTCAGCCTCCCTGAATCCAGTTCTCCGTTCCCTCAGGACCAGACGCTGTTCCCTGCATAACATCCAGGAGATGTTTCCATGTTATCTCATTGTTCCCACATTAGCTTAATTTCAAAGATCATCCATCTTTTCTGGTTTATACCTTAGTATGATTGTAGTGTTTTATACAAGAGTGTGGAAGTTATACAGAAAACAAACAATCTGAAACCTCTGGTGGTTTCCGATATAAGGCCAACCTTTCAGTCTCGTTTCTTTAAATGCTCTCCAGGTTTAAACCTGCTGTAATCTGATTGATGACGAGATTTTATCAATGGTTTTCCACCCCATTAGCAGCCATCAGCCATCTGGATTCGTCTTCTTGACTCCTCAGCCTGTTGCATGTCATTTGGAGCCATATAAAGTTCAAAGCAGTTGTTGCAGCAGGTTGGCTTGGTGCACGTTGGTGTTGGCCGGTCAGTCCTGGTCAGAAAGGAAGCCAGAGACTCTGTGTGTGGGAGCGAGTGATTTATGGCCTCCTTGTTTGTCTATAGAATCAGCGTTTGATTGCTTCTTTCCTTCCAAGGCCCCATGAATCTATGCTAATGAATAAAGTGGTTATCTATCAAAGCATTAGGGAGTGAAATCCAATTGAGCTTGTTAAAAAAGGGGAAATGAGGCAAAAAGGAAAGGCAGAAATAGTGTTTCAGCAAGTTTCCAAGACTTGAACGTTGTTGTTGGACCAAGATTATTTTGTGTTTTTGATGATTCCCTGAGTCATCAGAACATTTGGATTTATTATTGTTTTATTTACTGAAGGTGTTCTAGGCTCAGACGAAGATTTTCTTTGGCAAAGATCAAGTGTGACAAGAAAGAATCAGGCTGATTAGGCGCTGAACAAACAGAATCTTGAGTCTCCTGTTTGAAGAGTCTTACCCTTATCTGATCAGCATCTAACTGGAGAAACAATGGTGAAATCCAAGCCAGCTACTCTGAGAAGTTTGTTTAAACTCATCATGTTCTAACTTCTCTGCTGCTTCACATTCCTCTTTGAAAATTAGAGCAAAGATGTTTTGCTAATTGGAGAGATTTCAAACAGTTCACCAATCCATTGCAACACCTTCAACTCTGCAAAAACAACACTGCATGTTATTTATTTAATCTTTGCTTTCATATTTTTGCGGTCCCGCAGACCCAACGAATCACACTTCAAAGGGCAACAATCCCACCAACACATTGGGAGCCAAGGCATTAATCTTTTTTAATAAGGGATAACTAGCTGTAATCACTTTCACTTGTTTGAGGCACGTCTTCAGAGGAACCGTGCCAAGAATAACTCCGCCAGCCCTGCCTGCTGCCGTGCGGCGACTGTCGGGGCTTCGCCTGGCTAAATTCAAGAAGTCAAGGTGTCAAAAGTCAGAAGGACTCTGTTTCACTGAAAGCTATCAGACATTCATTTGTGCTAATATACTGTTGGAGAGCATTAGCCACTGTTTTGCCCAGAGTTACACCAGCAGCCCTCTGTGCTGCATGTTGGCAACATCCATACATCCACAGTCCACTTTTTCCCAACATCCACCTCTTCCAGCTCCTCTGAGAAATTCAAGAAGTCCTCAGGCCAGAGGAAATATATAGTCCTCCCAGTGAGTGCTGGGTCTCCCTGAGGTTTCCTCCCAGCACAGAAAGCCTCTTAAGGTTCGGCGTACCAGAGAACAGATGCCCGAACCACCTCAACTGACTCCTTACAATGTGAAGGAGCAATGAAAATATACTAAAAACCTTCATACAAACGGGATCAGAGACAAGCTGGAGTCACATAAAAAATGTAGCCAACTTTGTGCAACAAAGGTTCTTCGTGATGCAGAGACCAAAAATCCCCCTAGCAGAAATATTCCCAAAGCTCACGTCTGTCTTGAAATAGAGTGCAATATTTAGTTTTTTTCAAACATGATTGGAAAATAAGAGTGTAAAAGAAATAGAAATAATTTAAATAGCTATAGGCAATAGAGATTTAAATCTAGTAGCAGCATAACAACTCAGTTTCATGTTCATATCAAGATATAAATAAGTATAGACTTATTTAATTTTATAAACGTATCCCTGAGTGGTGGGTACATACCTGCTAATCTGATAATAGTGAAGCTAATTTTTTTGCTTAGCTCTTTTGCCAACTGTGAAAACATTTAGCGCCCTTAGTTTCTGCTAAATAAATTTTTTTCTAGTTAAATTCTAAAGTGCCAATCTACTTGGGAGCTTTGTAAACTTTCAGTTGAAAAAAGTTCAATATTTGTGCTGAGGTTTTGGTTATGGATTGTTTAGTTCTTCATGCAGCTAGCCGTTTATAGCCAGGCTCTTACTTTGAAGTTCAACACCACAGCAGTTGAATTTCCTCTACTCACGTTTTCACTCATTTTTCTGCTTGATCAACATGAACTGCTGAAAATGTGTTCATTTGATTTTGCTCAAAAACGATTTTGAACAAAAACCTACATGCATGTTAATTGAGTGTATGTGTGCATGTTTATTGTTGCATGGCTTCCTGTTATGCTCTGCCTAGAGGTATGTATCCGCCTCTCTGCAAGCATAAGCAGGTAAAGGCATTATTTGTTTTTAAAATCTGCTCTTCTCTATTAAGTGCAAAAACAGACTTGCAATAAGTGAGGCCGTTTTGAAGCAGTGCATATAAAGACCGTGTTTTCAGGGTTACACAGATACTGAGAGGATTTCAACATTTTTATATCACCATAAATCACCTATAAATCCCCTTTTAAGAGGCTGTTCTTCTTTCCTTTGTTTTCCTGTGTAGCTCCCTGTGTAACCCACATTTTCAGGCAGAGTTCACTAATTCAGTCCCTGCCAGATTTAAGATGAGTTTTCAGGCCTATCCAAACAAAGCAGAACAGCTTTAGTGATTCCTTAGAGTTTTAAATTATGCTTCTAGTGTTATTAGTGTAGATATTCTGATTTCATCTCAAAAAAAGAAACATGTATGCGCCTCAAAGAGAGAAATCATTTCTATCCTGAAGCTTCCCATTTGTTCCACTGGTCATGAATATAAGGAGGATAAATTTTAGATCTCTACATATGCGTTGTAATATTGTTGCAAGTTGATAGAAAAAGATGTTTTCGTACATGTTCTGATTAAGGATTATCTTCCAAAACAGGTTTAAGCATTTACAGCAGTGGTTCTTAACCTGGGTTGGATCAAACCCCTGGGGTTCGGTGAGTCGGTCTCAGGGGTTCGGCGGAGCCTCTGCCATGGAGGTAAAGACACACTTGTGTAAAGTCGTGATGACGCCCCACTTTGCCATCACTTGCTGCAGAGGATCACGTTACATTGCTTAGCTAATCAGAGCTGCGAAGGAGCCCTGATTGAAGGAGCTCTACTCTCAGCAGGGATTTGAACTTGTGTCTTTATTTACTTCAGCAAAGCCCACAGTTTTTACCAAATTCTGTAGCTTTTGGTGTATTTCTAAATCTGCTCCTTAGTCGCATCTTTTTGGGGTTGCTACTGCCTCTAGTGGCGTGGGGGTGGTAACACAACTAATATAATTACATTACTGACTCAGAATACCGCAAAGTCTTTATTATTTATTATTAATTTTTCATTCTCTTAAGAATGTAGAGCTAATCAAATGACCTAAACGAGACTTTAAAGTGGTTCCAGTTTCTGTCGATGGCCAACCTGTTGAAACTGTGGCAAATTTTAAATATCTTGGGTCGTTCCTGGACAGTCAGCTCAACTTTGCTCAAAACACTGGCTATGACTTGAAGAACTGTTCTCAGAGACTCTACCTTTTAAGAAGACTTACTGATCTTGCAGTGACCCAACTAGTCTCTAGTTGGGTCAACTAGACTCTAGTTGGGTCACTGACATGGGTCACCCTATGTCTTGAATTTGGGGGGAAAAAAAGTCATATTTTATTTATCACTACAGAAGGGTTCAGTGAATGCGTATGAAACTGGTGGGTTTGGTACCTCAAAAAAGGTTAAGAACCACTGCTCTAAAGGGAGAAATAAAACATTTTAACTCGTAAACAGATTGCTAGAAAACTCCCAAACATAAATTTCTTTGTCAGTTTAATGTGAATAACACTGTTAACTCATGATGGCTTCCATGAATACAATCTGCTGCTTAAAATCAAAACAGCAAATCCTCCTCTGGCTCACAGGTGCTCTGCAGTTCGTGACTGCCAGAGTCCCACGGAGGATATCATCGCTAACTTGTCTTTAAAGACTCGCTACTTCTCCTTCGTCTTTCACTGCCGCGGCAGGTTTCAGGCACACTTTTTGCTAATGTACGTGGAAGTAAAAAACCCTGACATATTCAGCAAGCATGATGTAAGTCTGAGATAGAGAAAAATCCTGCTGCTCACAGGGAATTCTTCAGAAGCAGAAAAAAAACAAGTGAAGGATAAAGAGAGAATATACTGCGAGTTCTTTGTAACTGAAGAATAAATGAATTCAGAGACTTAAACACAGATAGAGAGGCATATCATTCCGCACTCAGGGTGCAGTGCAAAACTGGCACAAGCTGCACGGAAATGTAATTGTTTTTGTTTAAAATTATTATTTTAGTGGATGATTTCTTTAGGTAATGCCCCAAATTTGTGAACTTTGTACATCGGGAAGGATTTGTCACTCGATTAATCAGGAAGAGAAGATTTGTGTCATGCAGTAAGAAGTGTGCAGTACAGATTCAGCAGTAAAGTGGTTAGTTGTAATGGAGATGAGCCAAAGGAAAATACTGTCTGGTTCTAAGGGTTTGGATATGGATGAAGAACTAAAACTGTTCACCCAAGTCTTTCAACTTTAAAGAGATAGTTCAGGTTTTTCATTTTTCAAAGTAGGTGTTTGTGGTTCAGCTATGAGCAGGTCCTGTCTTGCCTGTGGGAAACTTCACTTCCAAATGCATTATGTAAAGACAAACTCGGAAAAAACATGCCATGGGATTATCAGTTACAGCATTTATTCCCAATACTTTAGTTTAAAAAGGTGGTTCTGAAAGAGCTATAGAGACATACAGTATTTACAGAGCTTTGAAAGGTATTAAAATCTTTCAATGTTTTCAAATCAGTATATTTTATCAGAATTTTATGACTGCAAAACATTAAAAATCTCAGATGTAAAAAACATGCATGATTTGACAATTTTTACAACTAAACATCTGAAAAAGTGTTGCATTCTGTAGGATTACACTCTTTTGAGTGTACTTTGAAGAACCACATTTAATTGCAGCTACGGTCTTTTGGGCTTAGCTAAGCCCAAAAGATTTTAGAAATAAAAAATAGCTTAAAAGTAATCTTTTAATGTTAGCAATATGTTCCTTTTAACTCAAAGCATTGCTAACTTTTTTGAACTGCATAGCCAGAGCCCAGAATTTAATCTGATAGAGAATCTATGGAGGGAACTCAAGAGTAGAGTGTTAGCAAGAAGGCCTTTCCACCAAAATAAAAAGACTTAGACCTCATCACTAATGTTACAACATCAAAAAGCAGTGGGAAAAAAATACGCAATCATAGAGAAACAAGAAATGTGTCATATTCAGGGTTTTGTACATTATTTAACTTTCTAGGCTTTTGGGAACAAACTATAAACAATTAATTTCCCTCAATAGTATTTTTATGTTATAATCTTGTGCAGTATATTATTTTTGTTATTACTATTTTTTTTTACACATATCTCGATGTTTGCTGTTTCACCTGAATTTTCCCAGCTTGAGACAATAAAGGATATTTCTATTCCATTATCTGTAGGTTCAACACAATGTTTTTCTTTCCTGGTTTCTGATTTTTGTGGTTATTTCACTGTCTTTGTAGCACTTAGACTATTTTAAAATTTCCAACTCTTATTATTGTCCAACAATGAGTAGGTTGTATACTGTAAACTGCCTTCTTTACTGTATTTGCAAAATAGTCCAAAAATATCAGTTTTAATCATTTTTTGGTATTTTAGAGCTATTTTAAGAATCGTAGATCCAGTTCATTCTAAATTTCAGGTTGCCTATAGACAAACAGGTTACAGAATCGCCCACTTTGGGTTTTCAAATGCGTGATTATTCACAAAGTAAAAAGAAAACAACAAAAAACAGGTCAAATATTGAAATCAAGATCTGATTTAGTGAATGGAAGATAAAACAGGCCAGTATATAAAATATGGTGAATTTTTCATGAGGTAATTGAAGTCTGCTGAGTGCAATTTTCTACAATAACTTCATTAATGAATTACTGTTTGTTTTGTCACTATTGATAAATAAAAAAAATATATATCACAGACACATTTAAGCTTGGCTCAGCCTTCTACTCTTCTTCATTAGCGACAGAAGCACAAAAGGGAAACATTTTCTATGGCAGAAATTAGCAGAGGATGAGAAAAACACAGAGAGTCGGAGCACAAGAGCTAGAAAGACATAAAGTGAATCCATTGCCAAAAAAACCAGCATGTCCTGCAGTGACATGTATACTGAATACCAATCAGGGGCAACGGGGCTTGGCGGTCCAGGCGCAGCACTCATTTCCAATGCACATGCTGTAGCTCAATCAGACGGGCCCTGGCAGATGAAAAGGGATCGCTTGCCTGGCTCTCAGAATATTAGCTAATGCCACATTTGCAAGTCTTCAAGAGCAAAGAGGGACTGGGTGGGGGTGGGATGGGCAATAAGAAGGAGATGAGGGAGATAAGAAGCGATGGAGAAAAAGTGTTACAAGTAAAGAAGAAAAAGAAGATAGGAAAAGTAAAAAAATGTTCTCCGTTTGGTGCAGCTGGAAAAAAAAAAACGGAGATTATTTCTTGCAATAAAATGCTGTGAATGGCTTTGTAGTTCACAACTGATGGAAGTGATGCCTGGATGGGGATTACTCTCTTTTCATCATAAAGCCCCATCTGGTATACTAGCAAGACCACGTCTGCCCAGGCCTCTCGCCCTTTTAAAGTGCAGTCTTGGGTTACACATCAATCCAGTCCTGCTGCAGCTGTGCCGGGAAAAACGGCAGGTCCAAGCTTTTGCACACATACATACACGCAGGCGTGCTAACATGCACACACACACACGGACACAAAAAGAAACGCTTGTCAATTCCAGTGCACGTACAAATACAACCGGACAGATAGGTATTCGGGGAGGCAGGAAGATGCACAGACACGTGTAAAACACGCCGTCGACCTTCGTTCCGTGTGCCAAGTTACCACAGAAACAATGGTGAAACGCGCAAAAAGAAGAAGTGCTTTTGAAGCAGGCCTGTTTCCAACTTGAAAGAGTCAGCCGTAATTAAAACCAATGGGCAGCAATGCGAGATAAATGAATAGCAGAACATTCACCAGACCCCTCCTCATCTTTTAACTAAACCACTGGTCCGGTGGCTGGCAGATGTTCTGGCTCCATTTGATGTGCGCTTCTGCATTCCCATGTGTTTCTACACACACTTCTTTGAGTCTGCGTGTTTCCCCCTGATTGGCAGGACGTTATTGTTTTATTTCCCCCTCCACTTCATCTCGAGAGATCAATCATGGCTGTACTAACAGTCGTAAACCTACCGTTGGCCCCGGTGCTTATAAGGCTTCGATTTGACTCTGCCTAAGTGAAATGGTTAAAACTAAACCCAAACTGACAAGAGCGTGTTGGGATCAAATCACCTTTAAATGCACATGTTAATACTAATTAAATATAGCACTGAAGCAGAACTCTGCCATCCCGAAGCACATTCTGAAAACAGACGTGTACTCTGCTCACATATAAAAAGTAAGGCAAACATGGTACAGACGCCAAAGAAAATCTATACTTTACTGATGTTTACACAGCATTACTTTTCGGCATTATGTTACAGTGAGCAGAATCTCCTTAGATGTCGCATCTCAGTACACCTTCACACAGGAAGATCATGTTTAATTTATAGCCTACTGCATATGTGTCCTCCACATATGGTTCTTAAAGTAGCAGCCGTATAAACGGCTTTAACGTGTTTATGATTGAAGTTATTTTAATAGAGTACATACCAGTTTTGTCTTGCTCCTGCTGACTGTCTTGTAGTGTGAGCCTTAAATAACAACTAAGAAGCAACAAGAGAACTTTTGTCACACAGGTAAGAAATTAACTGCAGATAACCTTTTAACAGACCTAAAATCAAGATAACGCCTGACAGAAGAGTACGGTTGTGCAGAATCAATAAAATATGTTTAATTTAACCTATAATAATAGCTGTGCTTTTCATATCTCTTCACTTTCATGTCAGGGAGCCAGTCTTAATGGAACCAATTTACATGTCTGGTTTTCAGAATGGGTTTTCACATGACAATCATTGAACTGAAGCCTGCTTTGTTGATGGGACCTTTAGATAAGCCCTTGGATTCATCGGATCTAGATTTGTAATCGGCAAAGACTTCTGCTTTCAGTCCCTAACTTAAAGTAATACGGTTCAAAAATTGTAAAAAACATTACCCAAACTGATTAAAACTTGTGCTTTACACACGCGATTCCTTTTAGATCTGGACGTGTCACATGTTCAGCTCTAAGTACAGGATGACCATGACATCAAAACACTTTGTTCTTGGCCCTTTATTTCATCCTCTAAGACAAGCTAATCTGCACTTTTAATCAATGAAAGCCTCATAAACTTTATCTACAAAAGGTAAGACAATAGGTGCTTATAAAACTTTTGAAGGAAGAAGCCGTTCAAACGTAACAAAGTAGTATTAAAACTGAGTTTGGTCTCGAAGAATAATGCAAATTCATCTCCATTCACTCCCATTTCATAAGTTTTGTAAAGGAGATTCAACTGATGGGTCATATTTCTCGAGCAGTTGTACAATTATTCTTTTTAGAAGAGACATCTGACTTAAGGCGACAAATGATATTAGAAGTCACACATTAAAGTGAAGGACGTGATTCACTTTCTGACTTTCTGGACCTTTAATTCCCCTTGTCTAAATTGGCCAGGCAGGACGCTTCTTCATCTTTAGACCGTGTCATCCTCACATTTCAGCACATTACGGGAAGAAAGGCCAGCCCCATTGTTATCTCGCGATCTGCCTATTCCTGCTTATTCTTATGCTAGGACAGGAACAAAGAAGATAATATTACGACTGTACTGAGATAAATTAAACTTAATTTCACTGGAATTAAAAGAAGCGCTTGATGGTTTTGAAAAGAGAAGCGATAATGAGGAATTCAATTTGATTAGTTTGCTGTTAAAGATAGTCAGACCGGTCTGTGGGAAAGCATTGACGGAGCTTCTCTTTCAGTGTTTGAAATTTATGAACGGATAAGGTGAACTAGAGAGACGGAGAGACGGGTTGGGTTAATGTTATGACTCTACTGAAAATTGTGCTGTTAACAAATTGGTGGGTCTCAGCTGTTTTCCACCACTTCAGCCTCCAGGTATGTTCGCCTGCCTGTCTCCGGCTTCATTGTAGTGCTTCTTTCAATGTCGGACTCTCAGTTAAATCTGGACAGCCCAAATGACAACGCTACCGGCAAGAGAGAGGCGGCTGACGGACGAGGAGAGAATAAAAGGAGCCCAAATCAGCCCCACTCCGCTTCCCCACCACTTCTCCCCACTGTCAGCCGGTCTGGACAGCCCCGAGGAGATCAAACCTGTTTGTAATCCCGCTCTTCCTCTTCATGTCTGTGTGTTTACAACCTGACCATATTTCTGCTGCAGCTCTGTCTGTGGTCTACGTCTGTCTCCATTAGATCAAATGTAGGAAGGTGGGGGAAGAAATGGGATGCATTCATTGTCCTTGGCTGACAAGTTTCTCGTAGTGCTTTTGTTTAATCCGCGCTGACAAATGACGGACAATTAATTTGTGCAAACCGCTCCTCCTCAATTTCCGCATGGTCATAATAGACATCTTGAGCCTGAGGTCTGAGTGGATTGTGAAGTGTTTGCTATGTGACGCTCTTCGCTGTCAGGAGAAAGGTCGGCTAACTGACTAGGATAGCATTTTTATGCCCATCTGTGGATCACAGGATCAGAATCTCCTGGGTTGCTGTGCAGGAGGAAAAAAAACCTTTTGGGTGGAACTCTGGAACATCTTCAATGGAAACCGCATGACTTTAAATGAGTAACCACCGGGTGGTCCAATAAGCCGTATGATGACATTTACTGACACATGTGTCTCTAGCAATTAATTTCAACTCCTTGAAACATCAACTTTTACACCCTCTCTTTTGGGATGTTTTGAGCTGTGATTTATCTGGAACTCAGAGAAATTTGATCAAAAGATGACATAAATGAATTCCAAGCAAGTTGCCACGGGTTTCCCAAGGGCCTTTGTGGTTATCTCAATTAAACCGATCCTGTTAAAACTTCAGATCTTTTCAAGAAAGGAAAGAAAGACTATATTACAAAACACACCATTTTTTGTAATGGTGTACTAACATTCTTCATAAATCTTGTTTTCTGCTGATGTCAACCCAAACCTCATGGTCAGAAGTAAACAGGATGCTGTAGCACTCACCACATCTTATCCCAGTCATCTGCCTTACTAAAGCAGAAAAAAGAAAACACATTTCTGTCATGCTTTTAATTTACAAACCCTCTTGCTCTGCAAACAATCTAACACCGCAAACTCACCACAACTCTCTTGGTCTGTAACTTCAAAGAAATAGGGAAATCCCTTTTCACCAACTCAGAATTGACAAATAAGGATGACTGAATGAATAAGCAACATTTTGCTTGGTTTGCTGGTTTCATGTCCACATTTGCTAAAAAAAAAAAGATTGTTTCTTGAGCAAAACAACAGCCACCTTAATAAGTTGGTGCACAAATTCAGTATGTTGCTCATATTACCAGACCAGACAGGAAAAAAACAAACAAGGGGAAAAAACAATCTATGCATTATTTTCTGTTCATTTTGTGCTCCCAAATTTACAAACAGTAACTGAGCCAACTATGAATGCATATTGGCCATGATTAGTCTGATTTCCCCATGCTGTAGGCAGTGCTGAGTTGCTTTTCAAATGACATAAAAGCCCAGTAATCAGCTTGTAGGGCGAATCCAGTTTCCTAATATTAAGCTGAGGCAGAAATTATCTGTTACAGCCAAATGTCTTTGCTGTCTAATATTCAACAATGACTTTAGAACTCTTTCACATGTGCAGAAATCGCAATTTATTGGGATGGAGAAATATTGTTGAGAAGGAGGAAACAAAGCTGCAAAAACCACTCCGTTACAAAAAACTGATTTCTTTATTACCTTAAGGCAGTTACAACTAATTCATTTTCAACTAATTTTTAGATGTCTCTCTGCTTCAGCACACCTGGCTCCAATAATAGCTCATTAGCAAAGTGTTGCAGCTTTGTATTAGCAAAGCTTGACTGTATGCTAGTGAGGCAGCTTTGCAACAAGGGATACATATGAAAGTTGCAAAACTCTGGTTCTCGAGGAATGTAGTTTGAGACTACTAATCTAAACAGATATCAGTACTAAATTTCTTGTTTTTTAATAGTTATCTTGCATCAACAGCATAGAATAATATATGCTACGAGCCTGGTAAAAACCAGCCCCCTGCCCAATGCTTTGCTTCGCACAGAGACTCTAGGCTCTCAGCTAATGAGAAATAATTGCTTGCTGGAGGAGTGGACTTTGTTGAAGTTTTAAATTTTACCCAAGGGTTGATATTTTCCCCTTGACATATGTAAAGCTTACCGAAAATAACCCGTGCCGGAAACAATTATCCACCACTGTGAAGAAAGAAATGCAGAGCCGAACGATACAGCAGTTAATGATAATTCAATATTTGGAAGCATGGCCAATATTCACTGAATGGTTTCACTCACTTCCTCTGCTGTTGCTAAAGCTACAGGCAGACTACAATTCTAGAACAACACAGAAAATTGACGTTGTCGTCCACAACTTCTCTTTCTGTTCACTGATTGGCTCAGTAGGAATTCTACCAAAGGAATCCATTTCAGTGGAAGAAAGTCCAGACTGTACAGTGAGGGAAGATTTGAATCGAGCAGAATTGCGCAGAAAGGTCAGGCTGATGCACCATATATGCCAATAATATTAAAAATATGGAGCCACCAATATTTGTCTTATTAAAGGTGCCTAAGACTGTTAGTAACTACACTATTACAGTGCATTACACAAGGTCTGCACATTATCAAAACCATATTATCAAATATGGGTTCCAATTCAAGTCTGAAGCATTATTTAAACTAGGGTTGAGACTGTAGTTAATTAATTACATAGATTTTAATCATTGAACATTTTTAAGCAATTAAGCCCTTTTAATACATACTAAAGTCCCAAGCCAGAACTCTTGAATTGTGTTTGTTACGTATGTGAATCTAACATAAAACAATATAACAAGTTACATCTGCATACTAGAAAAATGGGTGATAAACCCACTTCTTTTGACCCACTGAGGGTTAGGATTTACTTCAAATGATGCAGGGAAAGACTACTGTTGTCTGCAAGTTGTGCAAAAAAAAAAAGAGTTAACCTATCACCAAATCAACCCTAAAATGTCTTCATGCAAGCACCAATGTCCCTAATGCTAATGTCAGCTTCCACAATCCACATTTGTAAATTAGTATTTTTTCAAAGAAGCTACAAGAACTATCAGGGGTTCCTGGAACACTTCTAAGTGCAATGGGGATAATGGCACTTTGCACCAAACTGATCTCCCTACTATTTTAACGAACATACTACCCTAGAGTCGTCCCGCTTGGATATCTGTCTTGCTTTTCCGCTAAGATTTGTAAAAGTATTCAAGTGTTGTGAAGATTTCAAAGAAGCAAACATGATAACTTCCAGCAAGGAGTTAATAAGTGTTGCCATGCTGACAACCTCCATTTCATTCTTGAATTTAAAGAGTCAAACAAACAAACCAGGGTCAATCTATCAATAGGTGTCCAACAGGGAGCCCATGATAGAGGGACTGGAGTTGAGAAGGGTGGGTCAGAAGAGAGTGTTTAAATCAATATCATCACCATTGCAGGGACATGCTATGATGTCTGCAGAAAAAGAACAGCAGTTGTGGTCTGCTATAGTTTGATAGACTGAAATGAAATGCCTCAACAGGCAATGACCGTAATGGCTGCCTGGAGAGCAAAGAGCGCACTCTCCTCTCCAAGCCTTCCATCTTTTTAGAGCTTCGTACAACTTCAGTTTGTCTTTATGATCAACCAAGGACACAGTGAATGGGAAAAATCCCCCCTGCTGCTTGAAATAAAAGGCCAAAATCAAACAAACACCAGGAGAGTTTCACCATATTAGCCTCATCTACACTTAGGTCACATCCCGCAGAGAAGTGAATGCAAAATCCCCCTTAAGTTAATTTTATAATACATATCTTCCCTATGCATTATGGCTTCTTACTCCATGCTGAAGCCTTTGCAGCTGATAGTCAAAAACCACCTGCAGGAGTTATTTAACAATTTCCTGAAGTGCAGCTGAAGCAGTCCTGTAGCTACATAAAACATCCAGAAACGTCATAAACCCAATTACAAATGCTAAATTTTTTAAGTGCATGCCAACAGAAAAAAAAATAAAATAAAAAAATAAAAATTCAATACTTAGCAGAAATGAAAACAACAGTAGCAGCGCTAATAGCGACTTACAAAACACAGACCCCCTACCTGGCAGCCCTTGTTTCCACGACCCCCAGCTGTTTGTGGATTGTCGAACCATAGCGGCCCGTTGACAGCCTCCCACAGATTGCCAATTTGCCGTTGGTGGTCCAAGGTTTCGCCTATCCTCTCTCAGCATTGTGCAACTGGAATAGGTGCGTCCTCCCCTGTTCACGCTGCGGTTGTAACTCCCCGATCTGATTGGACAGCGCTGCGCGAGACCTCATCAGCAGAACATCCCTGTTGTCATGACAACTTGGCGATTTCCCAACAGGGGTGTGTTGGTAGAAGGGTGGGGTGGCGGGTCACGTTTGCTTTCTTGCCTCCGACTGGCACAATCAGACAACTCATTTTTCATCATCGTTACTTCAGCGCTTGCTGTTTCCCTCTTTTACAGATCTAGCAGGCTAAGCTAATCTGCCCAGCCTGCGATCTTCGAGAATTTGTGGGCCATTCTGCTCCAAACCTATGAGTCTACAGGCAGCTGTCTCACCAGGATTTCTTTGCCCGATGTCTCGCACCACAGGACGCCAAATCAGCTTAAAACGATAACCATAGTCATTATTCTGACACGTGAAATTCAAGAGGTGGATCGCAAATTTAGCAATGGCCTTTTAAGTCAAAGCAGTGCAAATGGTTTTCTTTTCTGTTTGGATAAGTGGATAATTATTATTTTAGCCCTTAAGCATGAATGCACACAATCAAAAGTTCTTCCAGGTTTGTTTGAGATCGTTGATTTCAGACAATATGTTTGAGAACCATATCTCAAGTTTCTATTAGAAAGTGAACATTGAGATTACAACCAAACATCTCACTTCAAACATGAAAAAAAACATTTAGGGCTGAATTATCAAAACTAACTCACTATTGTGCCAGTTTTATCATCATGCTAACTTAACATGCCATTCAGTAATATAAAAAGGGAAACTAAATCCCACAGAATGAGGCTGGAACAGATCAAGGACAACAAAAGAAATAAAGAAGTCGGAGACGACAGAAAAGAGGGTGAAACTGGGAAGAAAGTAAAAGCAAAGCATTATTCTGTTGTCAACCATGCCATGCACAGCCCAAGCAGATGAATGTTTTGTGGCCGAGACACCCGCTGTGCTGCTAGCATGCTAGCCCATGATAGCTAGCCTGTTCCCAGGGTTTTCTCCAAATTACCTCCTGCAGAGATGGAGATGATGACCTTGGCCGCTGCTGGAGCTCTCCTCCCCCAACTAGGGAGTGAAAGGCGGATGCAGGACAGAGGGCTCAAGCCTTTGATTACTAATCCCCCAAACATTGTACTCCAGCCGGCACCCTACCTGGCCTTCAAGCCGGAGGCAGCTTGGCGGTGGCCGCTGAAAGCAGGTGATGAATGGGGCATAGCTGCTGGAAGCCAGGCTCCCTGGGTAGCAGGGGAGCTTTGCAGGCCCACAAAGAGGCTCATACCAGTTTCTGTTGGATTCTCAAAAGTTTTAATAGATTTCAGAAGAAACTAAAAGCACGAATGCTATTAGTGTTTGAGTGTTGCTGAGAGGAGGCCGTTTAAAAAAAAGTTCAGCGAATTTTGACATGTGACAAAATTAACAATACAGTAAACAAGCGAGAAAAAAGAAAAAGCAGCCAGCATGAGCATAACTTTCACTTTGACCAAACCAATAATTATCAAGTTACCAAAACAACAAAGTGATGAACTTGAACACAAATCTTAATAGAGCGTGGTATGACGGGCTATAAATATCTTAAAGCGGTAGGATACTTTTTGTATTGCCTCCGCCCAGCATGTGTTAGGGACTTAAATCCAATCTGAGGTCATCAATGGCAATTCCAAGTTTTACCATTTTATTTTTTATATTTAGTAACTAAAAGAGCCTTCTGAAGATTTTGGTGAAAACCTCAAAATAGTGTCTCTGTAAATCTTTCTGGTGTTCATTGAAAACGTAAAAGATTTCCATAAAAAGTCTGTGGGAATAAACCGACAAAAGGAAGGTATTTGTACAAAATTAGTCATAACAAGCAGAAGACGTCGACCAGCAGAAGACACTAACCAGCACAATCACACTGATCTCTATGGGCAGTAACAGTGACTCTCAAATTTGTTGACTCAGGTTTTCAAACCGTGACAAGCAATTCAGCGCTCTTACTGATTTTGAAAAAAGAAAGTTCAGCGAAATCACATAAGTAAAAAAAAAAATGCACAAACCTCCTCATTGTAACATCAGTAGCATTTTGGCAGAGACTGCTGGATGCCAGAATCTTAAGAGTACCGGAGCTGAATTCAATGCCTCTTGTCAGGGGAGCCTGATGTGATTATCGCCCCCTGCTAGGGCAGGGATAGTGAAGTTGTCTCGTGCTGGCAAGGACGCCCAAAACTGCACTGCGGGATGCCCCTCTCGCCGTCCCTGGTCCGGGAACATTGCAGCAGACGCAACGGGGGTGCAAAACATCCATCATCTTTAGCAAAAGGGTCTGTGTGTTTGTGTGTGGCGTCCGCGCATGTGTGAATTCCAATTTTGTTTTGCACTGCTACATTGTTGTTCCTCTTCATGCATGGCAGCAAATGGGATACTGGAGACAAACTATGATCACTGATCTATAAACTGATGTACGAGGTCAAAGCACAGTCGACTGGACACTTCTGGGCTTATTTTTTTAAATGCGTCTTCCTGGGTGTGTAAAACAACTCTAAAACAGTCCCTTGAGTATGTACACATTTCTGTTTGCCAGAAAGCGGGTAAAAATCATTGTTTGTGCTGCCTTAGGAATATTCCCCTCCTCGTACTTTCCACTGAGGAGTCTGTTGCTCCGGGCTCATATCGACAGATCCACTGCTGCCTATTGATCTATGAATTTGTACAATGTGATAATAGCAGCATGTCTGTTCAGGTTGTGGGTTTGTGATGTGTCTGTTTATTTATTTTTTTAATGTTCTTGACTGTCTTTGTGAAAATCATTTTTGCACAAGCAGCTAAATACAAAAGAACATTTAATTAAACAGGCCCTCAAAAAATTCAGTCATCGATATGAAGGCACAGTTTGCTTTAAAGCCACGCAAAAGTTGCAATTTAAGTAGAAATAATGAGTACAAAAAGTTATACATAAATAAAACCTAGAATAGTAAAATGCCTTGGGATAACAAAACTCTTCCCTAAGGAAATGTTAATGCATGCTGATTGGAAGATGGGTTTTACATGTGATTTTAAGATGGAACCTGCAGCTCAAGCAGGTGTATGCAACACTGATAGTTAACCCAACTGGTGATGCGTTTCTACGTACTTCGACCACCCCGGTACAGATCAGGAGAGCTTGCCTTAGTTATCAGGGCATTTCAGTAGTTTTCCCCACATTGTACCACCCAACCCCCCTTTTGCTTTCTGTGCTGTCCCCCTAGAGGCAAAGTGGGTAAAATAAGACTTCAAAGCAACTCCAAAATAGTCCTGACACAAACTCATTTCCTCATGTTACATGATGGGGGCTGGCAGGCTCACTATACTGCTCCAACTCTGGTATGTCTCAGCCTCCTGCTCTGTGCTACTTCATAACAAGGGGTGGTGACAGGATGTCATTTTGACAGAGTGATTATGGACAGTCTGACACAGACTTAAAAGAAGCACGTTGGGGGCGGGGTGTGGGGTGTGGGGTGTACAACCATCTATCTGTGGGTCATGGTGCTCTCAAATGAGATGTGGAAATGGGAGCTCATTTAGGGGGATGCCATTAGTAATAAAAGGCCACAAGTGAAAGTAAATAAGGATGAAGCAGCAAAGTACGTCAGTGTTTACTGGTTATACTGCTAATGATGATTTTGTGCAAACGGCAACCAAAGGGTCAGTTACCAAACAACAAGCAAAAAAAAATGCTAGGTCATAGTGAGATCAAACATTTTAGCCTCACACCTTATATGACACTCAAAATCTCTGAGTAAAAATAGAAGATATTTGATTTCTAATAAGGATGTCTTATTGGGCTAACAGTATTTTAGGCACTTGGGAGCAGAAAAAAGTTTGACACAGAGAAAAGATGCAGTTAGTTTGTAGTGTCTATTAGATGCTAAGAATGTTGAAGCTGCCATCAGCTCTGGACCATTTTATAAATGCCTAACTAAAGGGTTAATCCACAGGTGCATAGTCCCATTTTATATCACAATCAAGTAACTGTGGCTCCTTCGGTTTATTATAAAAATCCTACATATCAAACAATACTTAAAAGAAATTTCACTTCGCAATATGTAATGACTCAATGTTTTGATTTAGCTTTCATGTTCTCCTCCACCCCCTCTCCTAGCAACAGTTTTTGTTACTTTACTAAAATGAGCGAAGTTTGTTTATTCCCCTCAACCCCTTTAAGGAAAATAAGCACCTTCACTTCTCGCATCTATTAATTTCTTTGTTTACGAGTTAGGAGACGTGAATGCAGCTAGCTAGCTAGCTTCTTCTGTTTCCTAGTAACCATCGTAGCCTCGCGCCTCCAGTCAACCATGTTATTTGTTTTTTGGGAAGACGTCAGTGTTTCATAAAGTTGTTGTTTTGTTTTTTTTTTGCCGTGGCTGATTGGTTAATTATTTTCGTGTGGAAAGGAGAGCCGAGGAGACGCAGAGCCGTGGTCCATATAAGCAGGTAACAGAGTAAGGTAAGCTGCATATTCTTACCTTATCGCAGGTAGCAGGTCACTATGTGAAATTCAGCCCAGTCCGGACTGTAAACCAGCTGACAAGCTTTTTCTTTGTTTTTATGGAGGTTGGGGTTGGCAAACAGCATTGCTACGTAGGTCCTCTTCTGCAGTGAGGCATGCAGCCGTGTTTGTCTTCACCTTTGATGCAGTGACTTTATCCTATGAAATTATTTTTCCGGGCAAGTTTATTTATTATTTTTTTATTTATTTATTTATTTTTTTACTGAAGGTATGTTTTTTTGATTGAATAACAATTATAACATGATACAAAGCTCAAAAAGTATATTTTACATAATATACCTGTTTTAATTTAGTCGGGACTCCATAGCGCCACCTCTAGTCCAAAGTCTAGAATACATAAACTGATATAACCTGGACTGAATATTTTACATTGAATAAAGAATATTTTAAAACAGTTTTGTAAAAATATGACAAAGCCTTTTTTTTTTAATTATTATTATGTTTTTTGGCATTAGGACCAGTATAGATTAAGGAATTATAACTATTGTGTATATTTATGCTAAATTTGAAAAGCAGTTGCTCAAAAATGTTGGTATAAAATTGTTGGGATCACTGGGGGATGTGGGGCCAGAGGCTCTGGCCCCCACCTGGTTGGGGCTTTAGTGGCTTTGGTAGGTGACTTTCTGGTGGGTTACTACCATGTTACTGACCTGTTAGCTTTGCTGCTCCTGGGTGGATTTGAGGTGGGTTAGGGATTCTGGGAGAGTTCCTCCCTTGAACTGGGGTCCTGGTGGGGGCT
>CAEGAF010057128.1:0-20657 GCA_903067075.1 Micropoecilia bifurca | reverse complement strand
ATTATTAGACATCCATATTTGTAATGAACGGAACAAATCATGTTCCGTTCAATACCGGACGGGTGGCAACATAACTGTGGCATCTATTCTATGCGCCTTATAATGAGGTGCGCCTTATATATGAACAAAGTTTTAAAATAGGCCGTTCATTGGAGGTGCGCCTTATAATCCGGTGCGCCTTATAGTGCGGAAAATACGGTAAGTTAATTATCATCAGTAGAGCAGATGTTTAAATGTAATAATCGCTGTGATAACAAGATCACTTATTGCAAAATAAACCTCAGGCCTGAAAACAGAATACTTCAATAGACTGAATGTTATGTTTTTTTTGTGTGGGAAATGTTTTTATGTTTTTTGGTGTTGAATCCTGATACACAAGTGGAGCCGTTGTCAGTCAGCTCCTATGGCAACGGGTGTGTGTAGTCAGAGCAGTCCTACATTAAAGCGAGATTGAACTGAAAAATTATTGTAAAAATGATTTGACACATTCTTTAAATATATCAAACAAAAAGAAAAGAGCATGATGGCACATAACGTTCTTTATGATATGTGTGCATGAATGGAAACATTCTAAATCTACTTTGTGTGTCAATAATAGCGTCACAAAATCTACTTTATGGGGAAGAAAATTACATTCAAGACAAAAATCAACACTATTAAAGGAGGGAGTTCTTAAAGAACTGCAAAAAACAAGGCTGAATTATCCAAGTTGCCACACATAGAAGAGGAGAAAAACAGGCATTCTCTGCTCTCAACTCTGACAGATATGACAACAGAGACACAGGCTGTGAAATGAAAATCGGAGAAAGTTGAGAAACAAGCAGAAAGGCAAACAGGACAAACCAAAAGAAGCAGAAGGATGTTGGAATCACCATTATTAGAGGCAAATATTCACGGCTTGACGTGAAGATCTTCTCTTGTTTGGGTAAAGCCGATTTAACATAATATCCTTGACTTCAGCATCCACAGGCAAGATGCACTCAGGCACTACATTTGTGCCAAAGAAAATCTGTCATCCATATTTATTTGGCCCCTCTTGCCAGCTATTCCTTCATACTGCTGAGCCATGCTGAATCACATGTTGTGCTATCAATCCTCCCTGAAAGCTTAGGGAATATCTCTGACTCTTTTCCAGGACATCTTTAATTGAGGAAATCCGCCCCCATTGCTTTGACGTGGCTTAAGAGTAATTTGACTTTCTATATACGAACCCTGGCAGATTAGACAACTTGAGGCTGCATCAGCAAGAGCTGCAAACTCCTGTCAACAGCAAGCAGCTGGTAATCCACAGGCTGCTGTGTTGGAGGTTTTAAAAGTCTATGGATCTTTCAGCAACAAAGTCTTTATCTACTAGACCCACAGCCACGGTTGGACTGTCTGTCTAACTCAGTTACCCCACTCTACTGGGGTCTATCATCAACAAAAGTAACAAAGCTGTAAGGTAAAGAAAGTTTATCAAATTTGCAAGAACATACAAAGTCAAACTTCTAATATGTTTTTAAATGTATCATTTTAAAAACAAAAATGGTGGTCAAATGGGAGCTTGGCAGGGAGCCTCAGGCTTTTTGAACCCATGTTAGTTGGAGGTGTAAAGTACTTCGCATGACTTTAACCAGTTTTTTCCCTCACCAGACTCCTCCTTTGTCCAGCTTCTGCATCTCCAGATGTGGTACAAGCCGGGTTGAACCAGGTACTGCACACAATTTGATTGACAGTAGACCATATTCATTAACTGAGCCATGGATTTATCCTAACAACAACATTTTAACCACCTTTTTTTGGTAGTAGTGTGCAAATTGCAAATCAATAATTCCATAGTCAAACCTTGAGCCCCAAACCTTTTAATTGATTATGACAGAAGAGCACACACAGTGTCAACTGGATGGGGAAACCCACAACGAACAACATAAACTGGTAGATTTTGGAGAAACTGACCACCTGAGAGTCACTTTCTCCATAACTGATGTCATGAGAGCGTCGACCACAGCTCCTGCACAAACACTGTCCGCCTAGATGTCCCAGTTCCTCCACGTATTCAAGTCAACATAGTGAGGAACACACTCCCAATGGAGACACACCAATCTTGGCTAGAACCGAATCAAACATTATGGAGACGGAGTTTAACTGAAACATGTAGTGACGGCTAAGGTTAGCATGAAAACACTGATTACAAATGGCTAAAGAAGACAGCCCTGAGGAACCCCAGATTTGATTTTTAGTCACTCAGATTTATAACTGCTATCTAAAGTATCCCTGAGATGTATAACATTAAAATATAACTGAAAAGATAGAAGAGGAGAATACAGGATTTAAGATGTTAGAAATAAAGAATTATATATTTAAACCAAAAGCTAGAGTAAAAATGTAGCAGTAAATATGTGGCGTATTCAAGTCTGACCTTATAATTTCAAGGGCCATTTGGAAGAACATCGATTGATATCACTTAGTATTTTTATGAATCGGGATGTGTGATGTCATGATGATGTGTTCATAATTTATGAATATAACCTGGTGCAGTTTTGTCATACCTGTTGAAGTCCTAACAGTGGTGGGCTTCTTCTCTTCTCCTGGTTTGCTGCTGTCAGTTTTAGAGGCTGAAACAGACATTGTGAGAAAAGATGCAAATGAATCAAAGAGAAAAAGGCCGACGTGCAATAGCTGGGTTATGTCATCCAAACTGGACGTACCCAGAGGCTTTTTGGCTGCAGTAGTAGTAGTAGTAGTTGTGCGAGTGGACGCGGCTGTGCGCACCGATGAAGCGGTTTTGCTGGCTGCAGTGCTCACCGTTCCGTTTTTGGTAGCGGGGCCAGAGGCAGGGTGACTCGTGGTGCCACTGCCGGCCTTCGGCACCAGGGGGCGCTTCTCTGTGGTGGACTGTGACCGGAGAAGAGAGAGCAGAGAAGCAGGGATTCAAAGGCTGCTGGCTGACTGAAATTCAGGTCAAATTCTTTCATCTGTTTTTATATTAGATTCTTTACAAACCCCCTGTTTCAGGGGTTTCAAAGTTGATAAAAATGTAACTGCATTCTTTTTAAAATCTATCATTTCAGATCATGAAGAAAGAGGATTTCGTTCTGTTAAACATGATTGCATCACCATGTAGCCTGTTGGATGATGCCATGCTCTAAATCCAGCCCAGCCATCCTGAACGGAGTCACCTGCACCCCAGGGGGCCGCAGGCTAAATAAAGGCGGACAGCGCCTGGGTTACAGTCATACTGGCTGCATTTGACAAGGTCACCAATAAATGGGGACAGAGAGGTGGATTTCAAGAAACGTTGGATGTTACAACTGAAACTTGTGGTACAAAGTGAAGAAACAATTAGTCTGAGGAAGTTTTTAAATGCTTCTAGGAATTTCCCATTTTAATTGAGAAAAGGTAAAATAACCAAAGCAAGTTGCACCACTGAAGCTGATTTATTTCTCAAGATTGAGCATCTGAATAGACTCCACTGTGTCATGCTGCGAAAACGACAGAAATCAATCAATAAACTATCTATGGTTTTATAAAACCTGGGCAAACAGTTATAAAAGAAAATGATTTGTGGTTTTCTAATTTTGTTTTTCCACATAAGAAATAAAAAATGTAATGTGAATCTTAGTCAGCACCTTTTACCTTTGTGTAAAATGAGTCCACATCGATGCAATTTGATCAAGCTGCAAATCCAGAATAAGTATTAAAGTCCACTGGTGAACTCACAACATCATGATGACCTTCAACATGTTAGCTCAGGCCAGATGTGGACTTTTTAAAGCAGTTTTAGGTTAGAGATCCCTGTCCCATGCTCACAGAGCACTGTTCAATCCATCATCTGATCATTTGATTCTGGTGTGTTGACCAAAGGTGACATCTAAGACATGTGAGCCATCGGCCTTTGAACCCTTGATCCTTTGAATTCCCTGTGTTAACTCTGGACAAACTGCAGAGATTCAAAACTCAGGCAGGAGAATCTGTTGATAAATGATCTATTAGTTGTGTGTTCCATAAATCTGGTCTTTATGGAAGTGTGCCAAAGAAACTTGCCATGTATGAGAGGCAGCAGAAATGTAATATGCATCTAGTTGTATTCTGTGTGAAGTAAACTTTGAGGTTGTTCCTACTTCCTACAGAGTTTTTCGTAAACCTTCCTCTTGCATGCTTACCTTCGATTTAACATCTCGTGTGCCTGTGGTGGTGGAGGGTAGGGATGATGGGCGACTAGTGGAACTGGCTGGGGGCCATTTAGGTCCAGCAGTGCTTGTGGAAGCTGTCTTGGGTGTGGTTGTTTTTCTGTCTGTGGTAGTGCTGGTGGAGGTGGGTGTGGGGCGTTTGGTAGTGGTTGCAGCTGAGCCACCGACAGGAGCGGTAGCTGGCCGCGTTTTGACAGCACCGACCGGTTTTGTCACCCCTGTGGCAGGCTGCCACGACAGGTCAGTGATGGAAGGCAAAATAAAGAGAAGAAGCAAACAGAAAAAAAAAACATTAAATCATAGGTAGCGGCAGCGGGGCTAAGAAGTGCAAGAAGCAATTCAAGAAAAAAATGTCAAAATGATATGCTGTGAATTTTTTATTATAAGGATAAAATAAAATAAAGAGAAACAAAACTGAATCTGAAGCATAAACAATGCATACTGTAAATGCTTGATGACTGACGAGTTACAAGTAAAATATCCAGCCTTTTTTCCAATCGCTGACCCTCCTTACCTACATGCTACATGTTGTTAGCACTCAGCTATATTCAGGATCAGTGAGGTGATCAGGTAAAATACAAACGATGTGGTAAATGTTCATTCAAGTTGTTAATGAAATCAAACAGGGAGAAGTTAGCAAATTTCAGAAAGGCTGAATTTAGCTTGGATAAATTGTGTCTTATTCTCTATAAAAGTGCAGTTTAATCTCTTCCAGAAGATGCTGGATTAGAAAATGTAGGCAGTCTTATTGGAATCTCACATTTAAGGTAAAGGTAGATGTTAGCCGCTAGCATAGCCGAGTGTGCTAAATGTGCTAAGTTGCAATTCACTCATTTAAAATTCTAAAGATGTCTATTTGTAAACACCTGTGAAAAATTAAGTTAACAACCAGAATTTCATGACTTAAATTATTTAACAACACTTCAGAAGTTTGTGCAGCCAAATAGTCCTTTGCAAGTATTAATTTTGTGGAAAATATTTTCATAGGTTATTACATTCCAGGAATTCAAATTCTGGATGCCGGTAATATATCTGCCTTGCTGGATAAGATTTCACTGTGCCCAATTCCCACGCTTGGTGCATAATTTGTAATGGTTGTGAGGCTAAAGCTAATAAATTGACGGAGTCATTGTGGTGGGAAAAAAAGGAATGTGTTACAATTACATGTTTTCATGATATAGTGCAAGTCTAATGTTTATTTATGTGTAATGTGTTTTGTTCCCAAGTAGCTCTGCTCTCTAAACCTGGATGATTTTACTGTATTTATAGATCTTTAGTGATGCAAGACACGGTGTGTTTTTGACAGAGATATTGTTTTAGCTTCAGCATTTCATTTTAAGGCAGTTAAAACTTAAATTTATTGTACTTACTGGAACAATATTTTGTAGGGATGGACTGATAAGATTTTTCTGCCTGATCACTGATCATGTTCTTTAAATAGTCTCATCTGCCAATTCAGATTTTGGTCAATGCCATTTTTTTTGTCTGAAAAAAATCACTACATATAGCAATAAAGTCACTAAGTTGGCAAGAGTGGGAAGATTGTTAACCGCACATGTGCAGACATGACCTGGTGAGTGGGTCAATCAGTCCTCCCTCAAGGCAGAAAGAAAGGGGACAGTAGGTGATTCGGACATCTGTGGAGTTAGATAAGATTGGTTTCAAATGTGTCAGCCAATCATCGTTACCCAAAATTAAGGAAATCGGGTCTGATTCATATGTGAACTCCTAATGTAGTTCTTAAAGAGACTTGGTAATTGTATAAAACCAGCATCAGCAGGTGGAAATTTGTCACAAAATATTTGATTGGTGCATCAGGACTTCGTGGTAAAACTCAGCTCATAGATAATAACTTCAAAATGTTTCAAGAATGTCTAATTTTTTGTTTGTGATGAATCATAACTCCATTTAGTTTTTGGTGCAAGGCAGACTTTCTCTGTTTAGAACTGGACTGATGGATTATATGTGAATCTGTATTGGCATTGCAGTCTTCTGACAACATGACTGTTGATGGTTTATGTGGGGCGATTTATAGCCTCCATGGAGAGGTTGTAGATCGCCTCTGCATGGAATAAGTCCTACCTTGGTCTTCCTGTCTCCAGCTGGCAGGTCCTTGCTTGCTGTTGCGCTGCTTCCGTTGGTAGCAGTCTTCACAGGTTTCTTTGCCTTGTCTCCATCTGCCTTGACAGCCTTTTCCTTCTTACTGTCTTTCTTCTCTACTGTCCTTTTATCCGCCTTCTCCTCCTTTTCTGTCTTTGGTGCTTCTTTTTCAGCAGGCTTCTCCAGAGGCTTGGCTTCATTGTCCTTTTTCTCCACTGTCTTGGCTTCCCTGATGTCAGTCTTTTCTTTCTCTGCTACTGCCTCAGTTTTCAGCTTCACATCGGTCTTCGTCTCTGTCTTATTGTCAGTGGGGTGAAGCTGCTGCTCTGAAGTCGTTTCCACTTTGTGCTGGCCTTTGTCATCCTTTATCTCTGATTCTTCTGCCATCTCATTTGTTTTGTTTTCTGCTTTTTCTTCCACGTTGGTATCCTGGTCCTTGTCCAGATTTTCTGCATCTTCCACTTTCTCGCTGGACTTGCCTTGCACTTTCTTCTCCTCCTCTTCTTTGGACTTCTTGTTTTCGTCCACACTTTCGTCTTTCTCACTGTGTTTGTTCTCCACTTTTTCTTCCTTTTTCAGTTTCTCGTTGTTGGTGATCTTCTCTACATTATCGTCCTTGTTCTCTATCTTGTCGATGGTCTCCACCTTTTCAGTCTTTTCCACTTTGACAGGTGATTCTTCCATCTTGGGCTTTTTCTCCTTCTCTTCCTTCAATTGGACGGTTTGCAGTTTCTCCATCTCCTTATCTTTTAGCTTTTCTGTTTCCTTTTGATCATCCACTCTTTCAGCCTGATTCTCCATCTCCTTTGTTTTGTCTGCTTGTTTTTCCTCTTTGACATTTTCTGCCTCCTTATTGTTTGCTTTCTCCTTGCCCTTTTCTACCTCATTCGCAACTTTGACCAAACTTTCATTAGTGGTGAATTCAACCTTCACGCTCCCATGCTCAGCTTTGTTCAGCACATCAAAAGCCTCCACCTTCTGTACACCATCCTCCTGTTTGTCCTTCTTCTCTGTCTTGTCAGATTTAACTGCAGACAAAGGAAAAGGGAAAAAGGTTATTAAATTGTGGAGGCAGATAATCCTAAAAATCTTTAAAGTGTAAAAAGCAATTAAATAACAGTTACTATTTGTTCTGTGATAAGGAACTAATTTAAATCTTTGCTTCAAGCAACAGAAAACCCAAAACAAAGCTAATGCTATGATGACAACAGATATAGGAGATATAACTAATTCAGCCACATGATCACTGATCTTGTTGTTTGTGAGTATAAAGTTGTCAGGTAAGAAATCATCTGTTGTTCAGTGTGGTTTTTAAATAAATCAGCCACCGATGTCTGTACATGTTGATTCTGCATGATTTTACCATTGAAAACTATCTGACATAGTGAGTCTTCTTTTCAGTGTCTGAGCTAATTCAACAGCAGACTATCTGTAGTTCAACTTAACTGTGTAGCACTTTGTTGAAGCACCTTCTAAACACAGTTATAAGCAAACTAATGATTTTTGATATAAAGTTTTGGCAGAAAAGTTCATTTTGCATCGTAACATAAAACATAACTTGATTAAGTACAGAAAGATAAGACTATAAGCACCACAATCAAAGACAGGACTGGTCTTTGATTGTCCTGTGTAAGACAGTGTAAGACAGGACTGTTTGAGTGTAAGACAGGACTGGTCTTTGATTGTGGTGGCTGAGAGACAGAGAAGCAAATATTGATTATCACATATAAAAAGATGGGAGTGGAGAGGAGAACATAAAAGAGATGAAAAGGGAAACAAAGGAAGAAAAAAGAGGATCAGGACATTTGTGAATAAATTTGTTTCTTCAGGTAGAATTGAATATTTGATATAATCCCAGCCTGGTAATGAATGGTTCTTCCATTTGTTTGTATCCTTTCTAACAGAATCAGTGTTTTTGACCACTGTCTTGAACATAAAGTGGCCAAATCTTCAAACTATGACATCTGACCCTTTCCAGAGAACAGAAACAGGTACCGTGCTGTAAAATGCAGAGGCTTGAACAAAGACTTCACTTTCTGTGCTGTAAACATGGAGGGAGTTAGCAGAACAACCTGATCTTTTAATTAGGGCAGAAACCCGATACACGTCACAGCTGTGAAAAGCCTGCAGAAAATGGCTTCATTAAAGGTACCAGCGGGAGCTTCCCCCAGGCTACTTTCTCTCTAACACTTTTCCTCCTGCAAGCATCTCATTCCCACAAACTGGATTTCTGCATTTTATTTCTTCATATCATCTAACCTTACATCTAGTAACATTTTAAGTAATCTATTGGTTGGTTTAGCTAACTGCTGGTTAGCTAACTAGCTAAACCAAGTTTAGGTAACTTGGTTTAGCTAACTCTTGATAGTCTAGGGCTAGAAGCACCCAGCATAGAGAAAGGAGGGCTTCAGAAGATGAGTTCATAGAAAGAGGATAATATAATCATTGCTCTCAAGGTTCTGTAAGATCTAACAGTGTAGTGTTTTACAGGACATGGCTGATAATCCTCCACATTTGGCAGCAGAGAACAATAAGCATCTGGGTGCAGTAGGCCAATTCATTTCAAGGTTTCATTAGCATAATGAGAACACTTAAAGCTCATTTAGGGATGTAACAGCTTAAACTCTCCCAGAGAGCTCTGCTTCCACTCAGTGGTTTTGGTTCTTGTTGTTTCACCTTAAAATATGAAGACCCTGCTCTTCTATTCTAGCTCCGGTTAAGGCTCTCGCTAATAAAAGTCCATGCTGGAAATTTGGATATTTCCCATCATGATGCACAGCTTATTGTTTGGTAAACAATTGCAGACTAGCTTCTGAAGCACTTTTTAGCGGCCCCAAGAAGATTATGTAATCGGCCCGTACAAGACACTGCCCTAACGAAACTCGTCACCGTTTAGTGAAAAAAAACAAAAACATTTTAAATAAAAATGTAGGATCTGAATGTGATGAGATAAAATCAATCTAAGAGGTGATACAGCTTTGGTAGACATATTAAGCAGCTGTTGAAAGGTGATGGAAAACAGATGGATTTTTTGTTTTTTTCTGAAAAATAAATTGCAATATTTTCACAATAAAATAATTGGCATTGTAAGACTTGCATTTGCAAAAACGAACAAATTTAATTTTTTCTTCTCCTTTAAGCAACAGATGACCAGTAGTAGGGTGATTGCCCTTGTGACAGACTGGCGACCTGTCCAGCCTCTCATCTGGAACGTTAGCTGGAGATAGGCACCAGCAACCCTCCCGACCCCAGTAAGGGACGATAGTGTAAGAAAATGAATGAATGAATGAATGAATGAATGAATGAATGGACCTACAGACGGACGGATACGCTTAATGACTCAGAGGTAAACACAAAGCCCTTTCAAAAGCATTTGAACAACATCTAGGTCAAGTCACAAGTCCCAAGTGAATGTTGTGCACCTCTAACCACAGCAGTTAATTCTATTTTAAAATATGAACATTAAACTTTTAAGTTTTCAAATTTTAACCTTTAAAATTATTCATCTTAACATGCAAAAATTAGATGTGATGCTTTAAAATATTGTACTATATTTAATTGATTAGAATAGAAATAAGTATCCGTGTAAAAATGAATGCAAGAGAAGTTCAAGAAAATAGAGATTGTAGCCTGTTAATATCAAATTTCAGGGTGAATGAAACATAAAATGCTTTTTACCTCGTCTTTGATTAGTTTTCTTCTAATCAGTCAAACTTGAAGAAGTTTTAAAATGATTATGTTTAACTATCACAACGAGTGATATGCTGTGTAGTATGAAGTGAACAGCTCAGAATGCTGTACTATAGGTCCCCTGTGAGTGGTGCTAAACATAAAGTCTGGGACATGACCAGAAAGCACAACAAGAAAACAAGATTGGCAAACAACAAAGTGTGAGTGGAGTTTTTGTAAAACGTTTTGCATCAAGAAAACCTTTAACATGATGCTTTAACATGTTCTCTCATTGTTGTTGTTGTTAACTATGAAAATGTAAAGACTTTATTTGCATATTGTGGACATTTAAGTTGCATAGATACAGGTTGTCACTAAAGTAACACCCTGTGGCTTGTTTATAGCTCGGTGCCAGGGGTATTGCTGGTGTGTCTACATAAAATGGTCAAGACTGGTTCTTCCAAACATTTTTAGACCAACACCATAACGGCAATTGGCACCATTCTGTCGAGAAAACCCTAAGTCCAACTCAGTTAAGAGGAGACCATTTTAATAGTTTTTTTTTTCCAGGTAAGGTATTTTTATTCCTGTGAAAGTCTTTCATATTTCTTCATCTTTGTTGCAATGAGATGTGGCAGGTGATCTTCACAGTCTGAGGTGTTACAACTGGATGCAAATATGATCTTTTGGACAAAAGAAACACAATTTTCAAAGATGTCACGCTTTGAAATGCCGTAGTTTGACTGACAGTTATTGTCAAGACAACAACTGCCAGACAAATTACATGGCAGAAGATAAAACAGCGTGAAGAGTGAAATACCATTATTCAGATTGCAGGGCCTCTTCTTAAACAGATTGTGCATAATGTGACAAATGTTTCTTGGTGCGGTCTGCCTCAAGGGACCAAGTTACCAGGAAGTTTATTATTGACTTCACATCCACATTAGTTCTAACACAACCTCGCTGTGTTAGAATGAGGTTGTGCTCTAACACAACAGCACAACCTATCTTCAAGACAACCTGTAAGTCTGATGACCTTCAGCCACGGTTTGACTGACCTTCAGACATTCTTATACTACAACTCTACTACAGCCAGAACCACCTTTGCCTTCTAGTGGCTGCTATGCCAGCCTTTTTTTTGCCAGGTAAGGTATTTTTATTCCTGTGAAAGTCTTTCATATTTCTTCATCTTAAAACTTTATTTCTCTAATTCATTACATCTGTTAAAACTATCCACCAAATTTATTCATGTCTTATGCTACACTTCATCTCATCATCAGCACATCTGTTTTGCACTCGTGTTCTGCTAATGCCTTTAACACTGTCTGGAAGCCCAACCCCTCCATTTTTCTTCCCATCATCCATTCTGGAGACACACGGCAAAGACAAAGACACCACTACAGATCCATGTTTTGCTTTTGCTTTTGTTGGATCACAGCTTAAAAAAACAGACTGAAAATGCTTGAGCTTGTAAGACTGACACACATCAACAGCTACAGATATCTACCAATGACCTTCCTGGAATGCAAGCAGATCAGTGCAGCACAACACAACCTCGGGCCAGATGACTCTGCCACGCTTCTGTTTAAACTTCACTGTAGTAGAAAATAAAGAATGATGCCCCTTTAATCCTCTAGTGGTCAGGCTGGCTGCCTTGTGCCTGGTCTGAAAATAAACTCAGCATGCCAACAGAAAAGGAGGAGGAAGTGAGACAAAGAGAGCCGGCATGATATGAGTGAAAATGGTGTGGGATCGAGACAATTTGATGGAGAAAATGTTGTGAGCTATTTTTCAGTGACAGTAACTACCTTTTTAAACTGAACAGTCATCATTTAATGTGACCATCAACTGCATTCAGCTTTTTTGATCTGCCCATCTTCACTGGAAAACTGAGGAGGATTCAGAGCAACAAGAAAAAAAGAGGAAATATCTAGAGCAATGTAGCAGTTTGGAAAATTGGTTTCGACAAGGACTCGCATTCACTCCATCTATCACAATGAGCCAGGCTGACCCTGAGTCCCAGTGTTATTTGGAGGGGATCACTGCAGTCTCATATGCTCTTCAAAGGAGGAAACAGACAGAAAAACAGTTAACCTAGTAATCACTAGGTTACTATTCACTATCTGACAAGTGATTATGTGTGCTCAGTTTGTGCACACCTGAGGCTTAAAACATCACATATGAGCAAAATACAACTGAATATTATCAATGGTCAGGCTTTTCAGCAGGTGGCTGATTTCGACTCCTAACTGACCTTTATGCTATTTTCTGCCTTAGTAGTCATTTGACATTTTTTGTCTTTGAATTGAAATACATTTCAAATTGCAAGTCATCCTGAGTTCAGACACTCAGATCTGATCTGAAATTTCTCTGAGACAATAAAAAATGCATTTATAACATTATCAACACATATAACATTACCAAATCAATATTCTGTGTGCACGTTGGAAGGCTCTTTTAGGCTTTTAAATCCTTAGATAGAAACGGTCCCAATTCATGTATATAGCAAGTAATTTCATAAATATGCAAGAAAATCCCCTGAAACTGAAGAGTTAAAACTCTAGCAAAGGCTCCACCTACCATCTATAAAGGGGTTTGAGTTGTAGTTGAAATCCAGGCCACTGCAGCCACCAGTTGCAAGGTCATCAATACGACCTGTCACAGTCCCTACGTTGCCAGCATCAAAATCTTGTTCTGCATATGTGTCCAGTTCCTGTTTAACTTCAATCCTATAAAACTCTACATCTTTGGGGTCATCAGGTTTAGAAGTTAACGAGCCACCAATTAGTGTAGGGTAGATGTCTTCACAACTCAAACCTTTGGGGCAGAGGGGCACTGGAAGCACAATTTCTTCCAGTTCTCTCTCTTCCTTAAAGCCCTCTACTGTGACCTCTAATGGCAAGAGAGGAGAGCCAATGCTTTGGTCCTTCAGAGGGGGTAATGGCGACAGGCAGAGCTGGGGCTCGGGTGCAGCTTGACGCAGATCAAGATGTGTGGCACCAGCTGCTGAAAGGGTAGGCGGTGGTGTTGGTGGTTGATCTTCTGCAACAGTCAGTGAGCGCCTCATGGAGTGCGGTGAGCGACGGGGGCCACCCATGGATGATGGCAGTTGGGTAGATTCTGGCCCCTCTCCAACTGGATACTTATCAGGCAGCTCTAGACTTGAGGGTACCGACAAGTGAGAACACTCAGACATTGCTCGCCTCATTGCCTTCCTCTGTTGCTGAGCTCGCCCCATAAAGCAGGGTTCCAACTCCTCATCTTCCTCAACCTCCTCTTCTTCACTGTTATTGTCTGACAAGCCCTCAATTAATCTTTTGTCTCCGAAGTCAGACACTACTCCTGTCGCATTCTTTTCACCCAGGTGGTTATCATTCAGTTCTCCACTGATGGGATAATTAGGGGCCACCTGAGGCATGGCAAACTTTGGGCTGGATTCAGAAAATGTTTCAGGCAGAGGGTTTTTGCATACTGTAGCCCCTGTTAAAGAGATTTCAACTGAGTCTGGAGGTGCAGCACTTGTGGATGATGACAGCTCCATATGTCCGGTTGGAGATCCAGGAACTGGTGACAGGGAGATCCTGGTGCTGCCTATAGCAGAAGGTAGTCGGCCTGGGGATGCTGGGGAAGGAGATGGGGAAGAGGAGACAGGGCTATCTGGGCTTTCCCCTGCGCTGCCCAGCGATGTGTTTCCCATAGAGGTGCTGCTTGAGATACCCTCACCTCTGCCAGGCACCTTCAGTGCTCTCTCCATGCTGCCTGTGTCTGGATGTTCAAAGAAGCACAGTTTATCTTCATCTGTGAGTCCGGCTGACATAGGTCCACTCATCACCATGCCCTCTGGGGTGCCCATTTCAATGCCTGAAGGTTGCTGCCAATCCCAGCCCTGAACCGGCATTGTGGCTGGTACCTTGCACAGCTCACTGTACTCTGAGAAGGGAGAGCCCGGCTGCTGGTTGGAGAGAGAAGACATGCTCTCTCTCCTTTCTGTTCAATTTGGACCTCTTTCTATGTTCCCAAGTCTGTCTCTTTCCAAGTCTTGGATGACAAAAATAAATCTTCACCACTTTTCTGCCTAAATCCTTTGTTGTCCTCCGTTGTTCTTCTTTAGCATTTGGTCACTCAGGTGTGCTCCGCTCCCTGTGTCAGTGTTGCTCTCTGCTCTGAACTCAATCACACACTGAACAGAACCAGTCTGCTGCTTCTCTCTCTCTTTCTCCCTCTCTGGTCCTCATTGCTTATTGCAGTCATCATGTGACCTAGTTGTGGATTTCAATTGGCCTCAGTCAGTTCTTAGATTCTGCCTACTGTGGTGGAGTGAGTTAGCCCCCTCCTCATTCTTTCCCCCACTGTTTCCCTGCTCTCCCATCCAGCCCTTTCTTTCTATTGCTGTGGCTCTTGGCAAAAAGTAGATTATACACACAAAACTTCGTCTTCCCCTTGGGGAACCTTGAGTGTGGGTCAAGAAGTGGTACAGTAGGGATAACTGGATACGAATTATCATAGTTTCTTAATTTTTCTATACTTTAATTTTCTCAGTCTGACCCAAAGATAAAGTAAATGTCAAATCAAAGTTCTTTCAGGTTTCTTTATTAACCTTGCTAATCAAAGATTAGCACACACTCTGTTGCATGGGTCTACTATGTGAGGATTTGTATTTTATGTTTTAATAGCTAGGTAGACTCAACTTTATTAGCCTTAGAATAAAGCTAAGGCTATAAATTCTTTATAGAATTTAGACATCCTATAAAGAATCTCTAAATATTGTGGGTTTATTTGCTTTGTATGGAAATTAGGAACAGTTTAGCAGAATATTAATTGAGACAATTTAAGAGTATGGCTAGAAGGACAGATACATACTATTATGCACAACCTTCCTACTGTACCTTCATACAGTACATAGATTTAGTCCATACATCTATGTTTTGTCTTTTACTGAGTAATCATTCTGACATGAAGCCTGGAGAACATTTCTGAGAGACAGACATGCTTATGCATGCACAAATACAGTCATACACACACTCTTCAGGCTGAATCAGACTAAAACGGCATGTCATAACAGTTGGTGTTTGACAGGATTTTAGCTTTACTTCCTGCAAACATTTACTCTTATGTAGATACAAAATATCCATTTTGTATCTACAACTCTAAATCTGAATGTGTTTTAATGAATTCTTCTGTTGGGATGTTTTTGATTCAGATCCTAGAAACATTCTCTCAGACAACAACAATAAAACACATACATTTAAGTGATCATGCTTGATTATTTTGGTTAATTTTGTGTAGTATATTTAATATCAAGATTTTCCACCAGAGGTCTGTGTGGAAAATCCTGGCTTTTCCACAATACACTGTAAGCCAGGCTTACAATACACTGAGGGAAACCCTGAATATATTTACATTTATCTGCTAAGCTATGTGCATATTGTATTGCATAATCCAGACTTGACAACATTCATAATTACATCCAGTTAAACACATGAAACAATGGAGCCCAATTTAGCAATGAATCTGATGATAGAGGCAAGAATGAACAAGGGATTAACATGATGGTCCAGTGCAGAACCACAGTTTCAAATAAAAGAAATCCAAAGGTCTCCTTTATCTGACATCAAACTTTCTTGTACAAAGACAAGTATTTTAGTTCTTTGTATGTTAACTGAAGAAAAACAACAAAAATTAAAAAGAAATATTGAAAAAAACAGAATCACCATGTTTTTTAAGATATGTGATCGGTCAGAAAAATGCAATCAGGGAACCCTTATTTTTTAGGGTGAGACTGGTCAATATTCAAAAGAAATATTGAGTCACAGCACAGAATAATGAGATGTCTTTTCAATTAGAATCTTTACAAAAAGGAGAAGATGCAATAACACAAAATGGACAACAAAACACAGACTTCGGAAACACCAAATGGAGACTAGAAGAGGAAGATGTTTTTATCCTGAACCATCCACAAACTGATCAGTCAAATAGGACTTCCAAATTTGTGGCAGTCAGACTGATTGATAAGTGATCTATCATCAAGAGAAACATATAACTCTTTATGGTTTCCTACATTTATATTAAGTAACTGTCCCATTAATCCAAACCCAGAGTTTGAAAAACAAAATGCATTACCGAGTAAAGGTCAGTGTGGTGGAAACACACGGGTTATCTGAGGGCAGAGAGTGACAGGCTTCTGCTAGGCTGAGTTTAACATCCATTGCCACTCAAACCAGCCAGCAGTCCTGGGGCTCCTGCGGCTGTTGGATTACACTGAGGGCTAAATGTCAGCACAAAACAACAATTTATGAAAAGTCAGATGGGCACATAGGGACACAGCAGGATAAGGAGTGGGAGGCAGATAAACAAGGGCAGACAGATGGAGTCGTGAGGCGAAAAATTGAGGGGGATAAGTGGGAACAAAGGATCACAGGAAAAACGGGAGTGAATATCTTTGTGTAGGCTCACAACACAAGATGCAATCGAAGAATCAACAAGCGAGGCTAACAGGTGTTAGCATTATCTAATTCATCTTGTGTTTTCACCCAATATGCTAAGGAATACCATAAAAGTAGTGGCTGTGTCACAGGTTTGAGCTGTTATAACGAGGTTAGACCAGATTCCACTTGAGAAAAGCTCTGCTATGTGTCATTGTAGTGACTGACTCAGTTTCCTGCAAAAGGCCATCACAATGCGGTTCTTGACTGTGAAAGGCAAGAAAAAATTGCCTGGCTTTTAAAATGTTTACAAAAAATATGTTTGTCATACATTTGTACTCAGTTCTCCTGAGGAAATATTTTGTAAAACCACACTTCAGATCAGTTTAGTAACTTTTCAGTCAAAAAAAGAAAGGAAAAGAAATCGGTATCAGCCAAAGTTGGAATGGGTAGGTCAGGCTTTTAAAGATCTATAATTGACCAGAAAACCCCAATTGGTAGACCCCTAGTAATATTGGCTCATTCTACTTTGCAAAAATAACTCAGTGCCACTAAGCCAGATTGGATAGAAAGCATATGAGAAGAATTATTTTTGAGACTGACAAAAGAAAAGCTTCCCTGCTTTTCTTTTGTCAGACTGACAAAAGAAAAGTTAGATGTATTCACAAAATGGTTTTGTGAATGCATCTCCACAAAACCATTCAAACATCTGTTTTTCATAATGGGGCTGCTGCATTCCGGACTGCAACATTTTCACTACACAGTATTTATGCCAAATGGCCATAAAGTTCCAATCTGATCCAAACTCCTTCCTCTATATTTATATTTACTGTCTTTGACAGCAAATTGGACTTGTTCTGGGTTTATTAAAGCAACATAGACAGCTATTGGTCACATGCTTTTCTCTAAAGATCATTGGTTCTGAAACCTGGGTTGATCCTCACTGGTATTAATATTCATTGATAAACACATGCCAGAGCAATCCCTGCTCCACCGATGACATAACAGCAGCCAGTGGATGATGGGACTGCGCTTCAGGGAGGTGGCATTTTCAGCACAGCACAGGCAGATTTGGTATTTTGGTGACCTAACATGAGCTTGACTTCAAAGAAGTGTGAGGAGATACACGACAGGGGTTGTATCACTAACAATCAGGCACCAGGGAGCACTGATGCAGCTCCAGGATGTCCCTCAGTGTATCATAAGCCTGGCGGGCCACCAGGCTTTACTTGCACCCACACCAGGCTAAGTGTTGTTTGTTTGTTTATTATAGGTATTTCTATACACCAGTAAAGATAAATTAAAGAGTCTCTTGGATGAAAAGGTTGGAAGCACAATGGTGATGTAGTATAGTCAGTATACATAGGGAGACTGAGGTCAGGTGTCTTTTATTCACCAGAACTCCATAACCACTGCCCATTTTAACTGGTCTACAAGCTAATAATTTTAGCTAATAAAGTGACAAGTCACAGATGAAGGACCAAAAAATGCTAATTAGGATGAAACAAAAATTTATAATTATTTAAATTGTATTTTATACGTTTCCCTTTTTTAAGAGTCTATAGTTTAGTTAGTAGTAATAATGTCCTCCAATAACATAATTACCTTGTTATATTTTCAAATATTCTGTCAACTTTAATTATTTTTTAACTCAAAAAGGCCACTAAATGACTTTCTTAGTGCAAATTGTTTGGACAAAAACCTGCAGCTCACATATTTACAAAATTATTTACAAATTGTTTGTATTGATATAGCAATTGTGGCCACTGGATATTGAATTTGACCAGACTTGGGCAAAACCCAGTGTGTATGCCAGCTGGTTCTTATGGGACTAAATGGTTCCTATCGCTAGTCCAGCCATCAATCAGCTTCAAGCAGCTTCCAATTGACACCTACATGTTTGGACACCACTTAAAGGCAGCCTGTCACCACACTGGGAAGGCGAACCACAACAGACATAATCATTCATCAACTCCAACTAACTGCCTGACCATCTGACACTTTTTACTGAATCTCTTACAAGGCAGGCGGGTTGGCTGCGGACGCACAGGTAGTTTGGACAAACTGGCACCCATAACGTCCCACATACATCTAAATAAAGAGTGATGGCTTCACCCAGTCTGAGTCAGAGACACACTCAACAGCCAGTTTTATATTAGTAGCAATTAGTTTCAGTTATCCAAGAGCTGTCTTTTGAAAGAAAACAGAAAAAAAAATCACTTAGTGTGCAAAAATCACAGAAAGGAGAGCTGATCACAGATTTATCAGGAGAGGAAGAGGAGGATAAGACAGGCAGTCTTCAGCTGGAACTATTTATAGCTCGGCTACATCCCGTTTGCTGCCCGTCACAACACCCCCCAAGTCTCACTAAACATCTATTGTTTCTCTCGCTAGCCTCTGTTCCTGTTAGTCGCCGAAGCAACTGCCTCCTGTTGCTATGGCAACCGGCTCTTGGTAAGTGGGGGTGCTGTTCATGTGTGTTAGTGGGGAGTCAAGCTGAGGTGGGTTGGGGGATGGATAATGGCAACTAAAGCCAGTTGTGTCAACATGTAAGAGTATGAAGACGTGCTGCATGCTACACCTGCCTGTTGCGTCAGGCGCCATAGGTGTATTTGTGTAGAAGTTAAAATATGTTCTACAGATTATTAATCTGAATAGGATTTTTATTCAGCTGGTGGAACCTCCATTGGTTGTAGTTAATGCTGACGTTTCTCTGGGTCTTTCGGATATAAGGTACACATGTCACCACGGTAATGAAACCAGAACACTTGCTAGCATCTAACCTAGTTTTTACTGTCCTTCTTTCATCCATAGTCATGGGTTCCCGGTTGTTTTTACACCATTGTTCTATTGACAAGCTTTCTGCCACTTTAAAATCACAGTTCACATTGTCATGTGAACTTGGTGTGTTTCTCTTACAGAAACACACCAATGCCCGTTAATGTACATAATTATGGAGTTAAAAGTGGATTATTTGCTGTTTTTGACTTCCTCCCACTGAAGAGGAAGAGTCTTCCTCTAACAAACACCAACTTCTAGACAGTTCCTTAGCAGATGCTTCTCCTTACACAGTTTCCATTGGCCATATAATTGTACAATTTAACATTTCAAATAAATTTGCTTAATGGAAAGTACGGCAATTTTGAAAAAACTTGTTTTATTTTCAATAAAAAATGTTGCTGCAAGGATGAGATGGTTCTTCGTCCGCAACAAAATTGGTTTATTTTGAAAAACCACAATGGAAACCCTTTTTTCACATCACACGAGTCACATGATCAACAATTGTATGTTCCCAGTAGTGCAAACCCCGAAGAAGACGATAACAGGAAGTGGTTGGAGGATCATGCGTAAACACTTTACATTAAACTCAGCTACTGTTTTTTCGACAGTAGCTGAGTACTGACAACGTTTTGTGCACATTGGTCATGGAAATGCAACTACTGTGCTTTGTTAGCTCTGATTGTGGTTCTAATTAATCCTTATGGGCTTCTATTAAAATGATGGGCCAGTTAAAAAAACAAAACCCATATGCACTTCATTAACTCAGAATTCAAAATCAGAATTTTGTAGAGCTATGGTCTACAAATACTGCAAATGGTAGGTGCAGTGGTTTGTCTCCTACATGTCATCATACCACCTATTTTACCGTCTCCAATATCTGTTGCTGCTTCCACAGATATGTTAGCTGATCCTTAGTCTCTATGGCAACCCCTTGCTCCTTGTTCTTTTTTTCCCCACTCCATCTCGTCTTTTTCCCCAAAGCCACATCATGTCTCAGCCCATCACCATCTGTAAAGAAAGCCTAGGCAGGAAAACTTAAGAACTACAACAACTTGGTGACCTATAGTGACATTTTACATACTTTTCATCCCCTTATATCGTGATCTTTCAAACTCGTTCATGTAAATGCTTCACAGTAGGGGTGTAGTGATACAATAATTTCACGATACAATATACGATATTCTGGTCACGATATGATATGTATGACAATATTTGTTGAGCAATACGATTCGATACGATTCTTGTGATTTTTGCAATTTTCTGAAATATTTTAGAAGGACAGTGGTTTTAATGACCTTTTGTGTTCCATAGGCTTGAATTTAGTTAACTGAAAACTGATTAAAAGCACCAACTACACAATACCTGACTCTGATTGGACAGTCTGCAACTGGACAAAATGAATAAAAGATGCAGTGAGAGAATTAGTTTCTGTCATTTAATTCATATGGATTTGACATAAAACTCAAAAGTTTAAATGGTAATCCAGGAGCAGAGTGGAGATATCAGCCTCTGTAGA